>JXWZ01007382.1:0-26089 GCA_000956215.1 Anopheles farauti No. 4 | reverse complement strand
CCCCCTCAACCGCCCCGAGGCGGAAAGCGAAAATTAAGGTTTCATTAGCCTTACGTCACGCGGGCGTGGATAAGAGGAAGCACCCACTACCCCATCCCGGGGACCTCGTCAACTAACCGAGATGAGCTCGATCGGTCGGAGAGGGTTTATTTTTTAATTTTGTTCTTCGTGCTGCGCACGATTCCATCGAAACTTGAAACACGCTCCGTCGGAAGGGAAATTAGATTGTTAAAAAAAGGGAAGGGCGAAGGATCGCCAGGTAAGCGGCGGTGGTGGGGTATTTCGGTACCGGAGCTATCGTGGACCAGAATTGATTGCCCGATTTACACACCCGCATCATCCCCTCACCATGCGGCGGCCCGCCGGCAAAAGCAGCACCGCGCTCTGGGGGTCGCGCTTTAATTAAGTTAAACTTTTATTATCATTCTAATTTAATTGGATAATTTAAGCGCGACATTGCGCAGCGCTCCCTCCCTATCTCCTTCTCTCTCTCTCTCTCTTTCTCTCCCTTTTGTAAAAGATCTCTGTATCTTCTGGGAGTGGGAATCGCGAAACAAACGTGAATTTTTACCGCCACCCCCCTCTCTCTCTCGCCTTCCAAACCCTCCCTTCAAATGCCATCGAACGCGTCCCCACCAACAGGGGTGGAAGAACTTGGAAGAAATGGATGACTTTATCTAACTTCCGGTCCGATGTGCGGCTGGGCCGTTTTCCTCTGGCCCGATTTTTCCGCTCATTACCAAGCGCGCGGCCCCGTACGCTGATAACCCTAAGGGAAAAGGGACCACACGGATGGCACACAGCATCCGTGCTTTCCTCGGTGTATATGACTCGCGTCCCGTGGTACGCTATTCGGATGCTGTCGTTTAATGGAAATGGCTACATTGGAAAGGATGCGTTTTTTTTTTTCGGTGGTTGCTTCCACCCCACTACACAACGTAGTTGCTTTTTTGGGAGAAGTTGGGAAGCTGGGTAACGCCGATAACGAGCTTGGGCGGTTGGTGCCAGCGTACGCAAGGTGACGCACAGCGAGACCAAATCACGTACGGCGTACATGGTTTCGCTAAACTGCTCCAAATCACACTTACAGCTTTGCTCGTTAAAATAATTACTGGTGGTTGCGATAGCAGCGAGGGATAAATGTTGGTCCCTCTTTCTTTGGGATTTTTTTTTATTATTACTATAGAATACGGTGATATTTAAAAATGATGTAATATGTCTTCTTACTTGAAAAACCCATTTTCATACTTTTCACTAATCATCAAAGAGTTTTTTTTTCATTCCTATTAAGTGTTGTCAAAATTATATTAACTATTTTATATTCGTTCTATACAATATTATTATATTTAACTGACATTTTTGGTGTACCTATCGTATTTTTGTTCATTTAGTTATGTTGTATCCGGAATAAAAATATTACTTCATTCAATATTGATTTTTATTATCGTACTATAACATTTTCCATCCACAGTAATTTGCATCATAAAAGATAAAAATTATTCGTCTATCATTATCCTCTCTTTTAAAAATAAAAGTTTGTAATAGTTACAATTTAAAAAGCAAAACCATAGCTAATCACACGCTTCCAACATGCGCACTGGTATTAATAGCGTACAAAATCATCACATTAACGAGAGAAAAGGGGAAAAAACATAAATTACAAAAAAAAACATCAACGCAAGGTACGCTACAAAGTATAAAAGTTTGTTTTTTTTTTCACCAGCGCAAAAGTTAATCAACCCTCGTTAATTTTATTTCGATGCTGCGTTACATTTTCCATCACTGTTTCTGACGTGGAAAAGCATTTTTAACTGTTGCCACTTTTCCGTGCACATCTCGTTGGAACTTTTCCGTAACTTTCGTGCACACCTTGACCCCCTCTGCCGCGGTTTCCACTCCGCGCGGACTCGAGCAATGCGAGGAATATTCGTTAATCGCCTACATGAACATCGTCATCTCGTTTAAACGTTCCCGTCATGCAGAAAGCTCGAAAGTATCGAAGAGCGGAAAGTGTAAAGGGAGAGCGAGATAGAGAGAGAGAGAGAGAGCTACTGGCGAGCCAAAAAAACCTAATTACCATAAGTATCAATTTTCTCCCGAGTATGCTGCGTTCGCCGCTACCAGCAAAACCGAAACGACGACGTCAAGGCCCTGCACAACCACGAGTGGGAGTAAAAGGTGGCAGCATTACGACACCACACCCACCTACCCACCAACACCCTCTCCGACCGTTGGTGGATAAACTTGCAGGGCCGCGTTTCTCTGTGCTGCTCGTTGTTGCAAACCATTTTTTTGTGCCTCCTCTTCCTGCTCGTTGTTGCCAAAATAGGGTTTTTGAAGATGGCCCACCGGCCGCGGGACGGGCCACGAACTGGAGGAGTTCGACAGAAAATGAAAGTCCGAAGCCGGCACCGAACACCGAAAATCCTGGAACGGAACGACACCCAATTAACAGGGACCTTTCGGCTTTTTCGGTTCGTTTCGCCTACGCCGCCTTCCTGCACGGTGCACAGGGACAGAGGCGCGCATACACACGCACACAAACAAGGTACCTCATTCTGCACGCAAATCAAATCGTGAGGATAAATCCTTCACACGACCTTCCCGAGCGAGGACGAGCGGGGAGTGGGGCGCCCTCCTTGGAGACGGCGGTTTTACCTTAGCTCCTTACGTACCGAGTAAAAAAAAACAAGTTCAACGAAAAAGGATCCTCTTCCGGCCGAAAAAAAGGAAGGGATCTCCCGGTGATAATATTTCCGATTTATTTTTTTTTTTCCTTCGTTACCTTCAAAGATTCCGATGAAGGATAAGAAAAGGGGAGCGCAACAAAAAAAAATAAAAATAAAAAGGAAACACGCAGCATGGAGCAAAGCCAAAGTGTTCCACTTCTGCTTCTGTTCGCCGCTCAGTGCGCTCGGAAACGATCATCAGAACATCTTTTAGAACTGCCCACCATCAGAGTGACATCGAAAGCATCACCTCATCACGATACATAAGCTCAATGTCCTGTGCACAATGTCGTTAGAGATAAGGACCCTCTCGAGCGCGCGCGGGAGCGGTCACCGAGTAAAAGTTTGACACTTGAGAATACAATTTCTGCTGCTGCTGATTCGTTCTGCCGGTTTTGCTCGCTCGTCGGAACGTGTCGGGACTATTCATCTCGGACGCACCTAGTGATGGACGGCGGTTTGCTTCGGTGATGGAAACCCCCGAAACGCACCGGGCGCACGCGATTCAATTAAGTTAATCGGTGACTTGGGCATATCAAGCGGCAGAAGTGTCTGTGATTCATTACGGGGTCCTTTAGGTTAAGATTGATTAAAGATCGAGCACTCCTCTTCTTTTTTTTTTATTTACCTAAGATATTCAACAACAATAGTTGACTTGAGTCATCCAGAGAGAGAATTCACTTGAACATAAATAACGTTTCTTAGGTGATGAAACAACATCTAAGAATGATTTTTCGCTCTCGATGTCGTAATATTGCTCGGGAGCGTTTACTTAGGGCAATATAAACAGAATGTAAGAAAAAAAAGTTTGCAAAAGTGCTTTACATATGAATATAAGGAGCTTGAATATGTTATTTTTATACTTTTAATAAAGATAACAAAATTTTTCAAAAAATTTAATTCCTTTTCCCACTGAAATAAAAAGCAATATAGATTTCTTTACAAAAAATTGTCTTCACTTTTCGAAACGGTTCGTTCGCCCATCACTAGCTCTCTAGAATTAAACCAAAACCCTGTAAGAAAGGAGTGTGGAGTGAGACGGTGGAAGAAAATAACCAAAAAGAGAAACACGGAAACATAAACATGAAAAATGTACACCCGAATGAATGCTCCCGGGTGTGCCGGATGCCTTTGCTTGGCCTTGTATACCCACACACACACACACACACATACAGTTTCCACGGTCCACCGGACTCTCGAAAGCGAACTTCGCAACCGTTTACGCATCGATAGACCCGTCGTAGTCGCCGTCGTCGCTGTCGTTCCCTGGGCACGTGCGACCAGAATCGGCAAATAAGACAAGGCCTCTTGAGAAGTTGACCATCCGCCCCAAGCACGACGTTGAAGGGTTTCTTTCCGATCCCGGTTTCGGATCTAGGAGTCCCGCGCGGGGCGGGAAGTTCGGGAACGGAAGGATCAAGCAAATGAGAAATCGAATGGTTTGTTTATCGACGAACTTCGGACGGTTCGACGGGTCCGGGTTTGTTGAATGTCGAATCAATCAACCGGCGGAGTGCGGACTTTTTTTTTCGGGCCAACCTCTCGCCGGTGGGAAAAGGATTAGTTTTTCTCGTTTTTGTTGTCGATTTTATACGAGCCGGGCGTGCTATTCGACATCGCGGTGACGCCAACTGGAGTGAGAAAATTCTTTTTTTTTTGCCAGAAGTAAAGTTATACGAGAACAAGAAGTGTCATCGACTCTGAACAAACTCGGCCAACGGACGAGATTGGTTGACATATTGCGTTGAGTTGGTATTGAAATTTGAAGATGGCAAGAAATCGTTTTGAACCTCTGCTAGCATCAACATTCGTTTGTTTGTATTTCTTAATCAAGTCCAGGATATGAAGTGATTAATTTTTTCCGAGGTAAAAAATTCTAATTTTCTTGCAAAAAGCTAAACGCATTTTTTCAACCAACGTCAACTGCGCGAAGAAAACCCGTGAGGGCAACATCATCCAGTAATCTTCTAAACTTAATTGATAAAGTATGATAACGCACTTCTGATTGCAAATTCTATCACCCTTACTAAGACATCTTAGGTTTGTAAGTATAAAATTTACACTAAATGAATGGACATTATTTGAACAATAATTATTACCAGTGATCGCGTACAATTTATTTTCTATCAATAATTCGTCTATTAAAACACGTAAAGCTGGTATGAGAAAAACCGCTGACATCCCATTTTAAAAGTTCATCTTTATCTGTCATTTTTTTAAAAACACATCATAACTTCTTGACACCTGAATGTAGATTTGAAACATTTCCCCGTCATACACGGGTAGCTACAAAAATACAAAAGTCACGTAAAAGCATACAAAACGCAGCCGCTAATAAAACGAGTAGAACAAAAAAAACCAAATTATTCCCCTATTACAAACTGTCATCTGGAGCCGTCTCCTGCAGGTTCAAAGAAATTTTACGTACTATCCTCGCACACACACACACACTCCCGTGCACAAGTTCCCATTGCGACGCGTGTTTTTTTTTTTTCTGGCCACCATAAAGCATAATTTATCATTCGTGCGTATAAATCATGCTGCTCTCGGTCGTTTGCTGCATACAAAGCGGTATTCATGCACTTTTCTTCGCCACCGAAACGCGCGAAGGAAACAAGAAAAAAGGGCAGAAAAAAGCCACACTTTATCATACCTCCCGCTCCACCTGCCACTCAGTCTCCTCATCACACGGAACAAAGTGAATCAAATCGTCATGATTTTTCTTCTCAAATTGCCCATAATGATGTTCATTCGAGAAAGCTTTCCCGTGTTACGCTGCCGTCGAAGGCGACGATGGGATGGTGTGTGTTTGTACGAGGTGAAGCGATTTCTTCAAAGCATTAAAACAAGATATAAAACAGGGTACACACACACGCGGGCAGGGGCGGTACGGTGAATAGCTGAATGCAGTGTGCGAATAAAGAAACAAGGACCACACATAACCTAAGCACGGCCACCGGCATTGGTTTTTTCCCTCCGTACCGCGTATCGTATCTAGGTGAGGGGCAAGGGAGGCAATACGCAGTGAAAAAGATTCATGTTACAACGTAATTTACTTCCCCTGTGCCCATTAGTCTTCCCACCGTACCGGGTGGGAACATCATTTGGGGCCCCGGCTGCATCCGCGTGTATTTTTCGATGTCGTCCGAGCGCGTTTCATTTGCACTCTGTGGCACAAAACACACCCAAACGCCCCCACAAAAAGGGCAACGAGCCCTTTGGAGGTGAAAAATTGTGCTTCCCGTGCAACACGTCGGTGCGGCTGGTTGAACACGCACACACACACCAACTACACCTATCGCGTTGGAATGTTTTTTCTAGTAATCTTTTCACTCCATCAAAGGCCTCATCCGACTGCTTTTATGCTAAAAGCTGACAAACACATAACGCAGTGCGTGTGAATGGAAAACTTTAAAAATAAAAAAAAGATATCTACGGTGCTTCGATGCGAAAGGTTCACACCTCCTCCAATCGAATAACCTCCACAGGATTAGCAAATATTGAATTTTCCATAAGTATAGACATAAACATTTAAGTTCATTACAAAAATCTACAATCTCCTTATTTTATGCTGAAGAATACAATACTGGGAAAGCCTCGAAAACTCATGAATCTTGATACTTTACAAAACTCAACGGGCTGTAAATCAAATTGTGCGAAATAAATCGGAAAATATCACGAGTCTTAATGTATTTACAAGCAAACAAAGGCAAAAACCATTCCTCGAGAGACATTCTCGCACGAATCGAGTCTTTGAAGTTTCCACAAAGCATAGCGTAGATTTTGAAACAAAATAGATAACAACTCGACATCAAAAAGCATCTCCCATTTATCGCCCTCACCCTTCACAGGAAAACTACCGCCTTCAGATGGTCCCGAGCGATACACATACGATATATCTCGAAGGCAGGAGAACCTTGCTGGGCAGCAGGTAAAAACGCAAAAGATTGCGTTCGGTTAACCGTGCGACCAGCAACTTCGGAAGCCAACCGATATATATATACGAGGGAGGCTTTCCTCCAAAAAGTTCTATTGTTTCCGTGCCCCGGCTCGATCGTACCCTCCCCATCCACTCTCCCCTTCGGTGCTGCTGCCGCGCTTTAATCATTGCCGATTTACCGCAACTTTTGGGCCAAGCCAAAACTTTCCCTTTTTCGAACCATCCATTACGGGCGCGGGAAAACGGGGCAAGAAAGCCGAGCGGAAGTGCTGCTTTGGCGAAAAAGGTCCACTCACACGCACGTGTGTAAGTATGTGGGACGCTCGCGGATGGGGAAAACTTTTGCAAGCAAGAAAAAAAAAACCTTGTCAAACGGAGGATGATATTTCCGAGGTGGCTCTGGATTGACCTTAGCCCGTACCGCGACCCCGTTTCGCCCTCTGCAAGCTCAAAGGATTGGAAACACACGTGCACATGTTCGATCAAACGTTGAAGCTGCACGCACAAGCCCAACCGGAACCGGAATAAAACATAAAAAAAGGTCAACCAGAACACCCGGGTCGGAAGGGGTTCGAGGCGTGAGCGTTAAGGCTGCGGTTTTTTTTTTATCGGAACCAGGAACACTAGAAGAACCGTCGAGGAGCGCCTCGGGGTCGTTCATCAATCGTCTCGTTACGCAACATGCGCGCCCGTAGATTAACGACTTTTCGCTTCCCTCCTGCCATTGGCGGGTGCGGTGGTGATGGGAAGAACAAATTCAATCTATTCCCTTCGGGTTTGGCCCGGTGTTTCCCGAGACCCGGGACGACCGTCTACACAAGCCGGTGGCTGCTGTGGCTAGCCACAGATGCTTGAAGATTTGATGTGGCTTTTACTTACGGCGCGCAGGTTGGGTAAAGCGTGGAAGCGAAATGAAGGACCACGACCGGTCTAGCTCAAGCATCTTCGTATTACACATTCCAAGCTGCCGGTGCTCGCTTGGCTGTTGTTGTTTTTTTTTTATAATGCTTCAACTTTTGCTATTCCATTCTTCTTCCCAGCGTGGGGAGAGGTCTTCATCCACTGCCACCGATAAGCATCTGCCAATAAAAACCTCATCCCACCCTCCGCTAACGCTCCCCGAAGCATCGGCAGGCAGCGGAAGGTATTTGAGGATGTCTCAAATAGTTTACCTCAAACGAGCGAGTAAACCCAGGAGGTCCGCCATCGAAACCGGAAACAGTTTTGGACGCACTTGTTACCGGGTGGCGGTGGCGGTGCGAATGAAGCAAACCCCATCCACCATGGATCGTTTGTAATTTCCCAACAGCGTTCCCATTCCCAGCATTCTCCGAAACGAGGAAGATGATTACGATGAGCAGTTGCTTTATAACCCCTTTCTAACGAGTGACGGTGGTTTAGTAGCTGCTTCCGGCGGAACCCATAATAAACTGATGCACTAGAGACGGTGACGACGACGACGACGACGACCAAAAGCATTAAAAAGCTCGTTTAGCTATATCGTTGCGTTTTATCTGGGCTTCCACCACCGGTTTCCCTCTCGCTTCCCTTCGAACCGTATCCCCCTGAAGGAGCTTCTGGGGTCTGTTATAAAACTGAGTTAGTGTCAACTTATGCTGTGTTTCGGTGAATGGTTCCTCTCTTTCTCCTTACCCATTCATTCACACCGAAACCATTCCGAATCTTATGATCTAATAATGAGCCCGACCGTTTCTCTGTATAAAACTGTCGTTTTAATTTAACTGCCTTTGCCGGGGCCACCGTACGCCACCATTAGGCCGCTTGCAAACGCATCCATTTCTTTCTTTCAACTCTTTTTTATCTGCTTTTTCTACTTGCAGGATATCCGGATAACCGAAACCGTCGCCAGAATGGCCTCGGGCCATTTCTTTTGGGCCATTTTTTACTTCGCTTGCCTGTGCAGTGCATCGCTGTGAGTATCTAACGTGTAGAGCGTCGTCCTTTTGCGATGCGATTGGAGCATAGCTTCGAATATGATTCATTTGTTTGTAACATTTCCTCGTGCTTAATTGTGACATCGCTTACAAAAACTTCACGACATGAATTATTTTGCGGTTGGCTTTGAAAGTAGAAGCACGTAACGCGGCTCAAAAATACAATATCTATCTCTGTCCGCCCATAAATTGAAGCTATTGAATAAATATGAGCGTAACAGCAACAGATTGCTACCCTTGTGGAGCTACAAAAAAAAACGTTGTTTTCAATTTCACACATTCCTCATATTGAACACTTACGTATTCATTCGCAATGTTGATCAACAGGAGCGTTTTCAATATAAAATCAATCTAAGCTCAAAATGTTGTAAGGGGAATTGCATACTTTCAGGCGTTTGTTTAAATAAAACGAAGGCCGTTCTTCTGTACAAAAAAAATTGTTAATAGATTATTAATAGTGCTAGTAAAAGTGCGTTTCGTATAGAGTTTAAAAAATATACGCACATTTACTCCGCTCCTCACACATCGCCCTTCTCTTATCCGTTTCCAGCGCCAACAATGCCAAAGTTAACTTCCGCGAGAAGGAGAAGAAAATTCTCGATCAAATTCTGGGCGCCGGAAAGTACGACGCCCGTATCCGACCGTCGGGCATCAACGGAACCGGTAAGGCCAGCGCGTTTGTTCCCAGCTTCGTGTTCTTCCTACCTTTTGAGTTACGTTCGTTATGGGTTCGGTCTCGCTCTTGAGTTTAGCTTGCGTTTTTCGTCCAGAATTTTTCGTTTCAGTACCTAATCTCTTATTTCGTACTTATAGTCTTCCAGCAAAGGTACAGTAATGCTCTTACGTTTCGCTCATTCGCTAAACCGTTGTTCGCTTTATCGGGTAGAAGCAGCGCTGGTTCAGCAAATGAATCAATTAATTTCGGTTTGGTTCAACGACAACAGCAACAACGCCACGTGCGAAAGCGCAAGTGTGACGTGAATCGATTGTTACTTTCTGTATCGACCAGCGAAAGATGGACGTTAAAATATTGTATGTTTATTTTATTTTGTTTGAAAGACGAACCAGTTTTGGAACCAACGAAACTCTCCTTTCGGGAATGCAAAAATATGATACCACGAGGTACACGCCGCAACCAACGAGCCGACGACAGCAATTAAAAACGCCTTTCGGTTCAAGTTACCGCTTACGAAGAAAAACAAAATCCCGCAAAAGAAATCAGTACACACCGACCGACCGCGTCAGGGACAGAACATCCTAAAAATCTTTCTTTGTTCTTGTCCGGTGCGCTTCCGAAACGAAAGGATGCGACACCGACAGGCGAAATCTAGTCGCGTCGAACTTTCGTACCGACGATACGGCCCCTGGTGTCCCGGGAGTATTGTATTTAACACCTACAAGTAACTCCTAATACAACAACAGTAACAGCAACAACAAACTTCGCGCGAAAACAGTGGAACTCTCGCAGGATTTCGAAACTTTTGACGAAGGTTTTTTGAGAACGGTCTTTGGGGAAAGATTTCGTACCGTGTTTTGCTTTTCTTGCACCCTTCTTGGGTGCGGTGTTTTCCTTACCCTCACTCTCTTCTCAAGTGTATTTTCTTCAAATTCCAAGAACTGGGTGTGATCCCGGCGGTTCGGAACGATTTGACAGTTCCGTTTTGTTTTGCTTCCCTTAAAATGTGTTCCCATCCCAGGAGCTGATTACAAATCACCGAACCAATCACGTAGGAAATCTTCCCAAAGCAGGGCAAAAATAAAAACAAATAATAGCGTACAAGGGGACAGGGGACGGAAACGGAAAAAATCACTAAAACAAGTCACCCTTGCGCTTCCACAGTCAATTTTCCGGGCTGGGAAAGTTTCCATTTCCAGAAAAGGGTTTTCCACGCCAAATCCCGCTATTGGCATTTTAATCGCATGCAAATGAGATGCCCAAAGGAGGACACATTCACAAAACACGAGCGGCCTCCCTGCTGGGCGCATGGAGAGCGAAACGTTCGACGATGCTCAACGGGAAGTACACCACACGCGGAAGGGTAAACGTGGCTCTTGAAATTTTCAGACAAATTACCCGAAAGCCTCACCACTAGATGCCCACTCCGCCGGCAAAATGACTACGGTGACTGCGCTCCACCACGAAACGCGTGGTGATGGCAATGTCCTACTAAAAACAACACATTTACAGATTTCTATTTTATTTTTTTTTTTTGCTGTTGCGATTTTGGGTCCGAAAAGTGGGATTGAAGAAAAAGGAAGAAAAAGGACCGCATGGAAGTTTAAAAACGTCCAACGCAGCTCATCGAACGTCTGGTCGGCCAGGGGCCCGGTTCGGTTAGAAGGGAAAAAAGAAACAAGCAATCACATCACCAAATCCGCCCCCTTTCACTCCCCCGAAACAATCCGGGGGTGCTCGCGTGCCCTTCAATCATACAAATTGCCAAATTAGGCAAAAAACTTCACGACTCGACTCCGCGGGGTGCTCGAAAGGGCTAGTTGCTTAAACACACACACACACACACTGCGCAATCCTTCCTCCTTTCCACCCCGCGCAAGGTCGCTAAAACAAGGTGAAAGAGTTTGGATGAAAAAGGTACCCATTCCAACGCACCCAACACACTGCAAAATGGCTTCCGGTGCCCACACAGCGAGAGTGACATTTTGTTTTTCTTTCGGCCCCGACTCCTGCCGTCGGAAGCTTTCTCCCCGGGTGTGTGTGTGTGTGTGATCCGATACCGGCACGGGCCGCCCATTTCCCGATGGGTCATGTAAATCAGCCATTTGAATTTCGCTCAAGCAAATCGCTGGCTCCTGGTGAGCCTCGACAACGATAACGACGACGTTGGATCTCTCCTGCCGGTGACGGTTTCGAGAGGTTGAAAAACTTTTCCCGAATCCATCAATCCATCCGGTGCGTTTGCGATGGGGTGAGTTGTGGTTTGCGGACAGGGTGGCGGTCGCTTTTGTATTAGTTCTACTCCTCCCCACTTTGGTTTAACTTAAAGCGAGCCCGTGTGCCATGAAAGAAGATCAACCATAATTTACCTAAGCTCATCGTTCCAAGCTCGGATGATGTCTTCTTCATCGTGTGCCCTCACATTCACGAGCGAACTGCGTGTTCGTCTGCCATCTTTATCATGACCCCGTTGCTCCACGGCAACAGCCAAACCAGCAGACCAGCGGTGGCAGGACCGGCAGTTAGTGTTTCGTGCCCCTGGGCCAACAACGTGCGGTTCGTGTTGTGTGGTTGATTTGTTTTCGCCCTTTAGTCTTTATGGCTTTTCACAAAAGAAAATGCGATTTTTTTTTGCACGCTCGGACGTCCTACTTTACTTTCGGGTACGCTTTTGCGATGGTGAAGGCGAACGCGGCTACGATGGGTGGGCAAAAAAGCATTAGCGAACCACACTTTGCCCACCCCACCACACGGTATGAAGAACATTTCAAGTTTGCTGTCTTAAATTGATACCCAGCTGGAGTCCTGAAGCAGAAAACCGGACCGAATGCTGGGCGGGGTGGGGACAAGTAAGGGCCCGAAAACAGCAAAACCCTGACGAGAGTTCCCAATGAGTTTCGCGCGATACTAGATGCAGGCAAAAGGGCGAAAAGTTTGCCCGACCTATTAGGCGAGTTAGGCAAATTGGCGGTGCGCTGTCCATTGTTTGGCCCGTTGGCCATTTTCATGCCACCAGTGGTTGCACTGGCGAAGCAGAAAAAGTCGAAAACGGGCGTTTACTTCTACACCACCCGCCGGTCTGATATTGATGGAGGTCTGGCAAGTGCTGGGATGAATTTGCGATCCAGTTTTTGAGCCACCAAACAGCACACGGGGTGGAGCTTACTGAGTTGGTTCGAGTTCGAGAAGAAGCTGCTGGATGCAATTTGTTTCGTTTTTTGTTTTTTCGGTCACTTTCTTGCTCCTGCAAACTCCCGACAGAACCGGAGCGAGGAGTTCGTGCGTTGGAACCATTTCCAGCAAAACCTTCACCTGACGATGGTTTGCTCCGATGGTTTAGCGACCGTTCAGCGTCCGTAATCGTCATAGATGGCTGGGCATTAATCTTTAAACGGTTCGTCAACATGGCCACGGGAGCAGAGGACCACGCTGTTCCCACCGCATACCATAAACGATGATATTATTGCACTCTCAGACAAACATTTGACTTAAATCGCTCCCCATCAAGAACCGGGAATACAAATCGCCGGCAATATGGTGTTTGCACCACTTGTGTGATGTCCTCCCGTTGCCACTGAACGGTAAACACACACACACAGCCGCTCGTAAAACTTTCACCGGTAATGCCACCGCCACTGACTGTGAGAACCGCGTTTGCCCAATTGGATAGTTTTACTACTACGAAACCACCGTCGTAAAATAAGCGACGAGCCACCACGATGGGGAGGTACAGGTCGACCGACCCGACCCTCTGTATGTGTGTGTGTGTATTTTAATGTCGGAGAGGAACCATAAAATATCCATGTGAAGCTTGTGGTGAATACGTGCCTGTCGGGGCCGGGCCTGACTGCTGGAGGACACTCCACTCGATGGTCGTGAGTCCTGAGGAGAGAAAATAAAGAAGGCTTCGTTACAAGTTGTACTACGACCACCAGCTGCAGCGAATCTTTTCTGTACATACTGCTAGAAGGTTTTGTGACGAAAAAGACTAACCCACCTCTATCCCCGCGTGTGGGGAGGGCTAATCTTCGTCCCGTATGTCTATATTGTTTGTAAGACGCTATCAGACGATGCACCACCTACAATGCCAACAACGTTCGTCTCGAGCAAATGTACATTAAGCCAAGCTTCTGCTTCCGATGTAAATAGGCTTCCCTTCCCCTGTTGTATTATCACTTCGCCCAAACCGTTTCGTTCTTCAGTGTGTGCTACAAGCTGTAACGTTTAGTTGTTTTCACTTAAGCAACGAAATAAAACACTCGCTCGCACCACACTCACACACCCATCGACCGATAGACACGCCGATACACACGGGTTTGGTGTAAATAGTAAAGACTTACGTATTCACACACACACACACACATACACACACACTCGCACATCGGCTGTTGTAGTCGGAGACAAGACTTCACAGCACATGCAATAGTAAACACGCTTTCAAATGGCCTCTCCATGTGTCATACATACGTACGAAAGACGTTTCGAGTGATTTGACAGCTGTCACAGCTTGATAAGACGACACACGACTACCTTTACACATCTGCACTGTAAACACACGAGCACACCAGCGAATCAGTGTCGTCTTGTGATGTATAAAAGATGCACTCGGGAGAAGAGGAGCACCGATATAAACATTTTATTGTTTTTCCTGCACTAAACAAGAGCTTAAGCGCGACAGGGGAGGGAATCAAATAAAAACTTCTATGATTTAAGTACCAATTATCATGGTGAAACGCATCGCGTGACGTTTGCAACCGGACGATTGCACACTCCAACCGTCACACACAAAGTAGCCTACCGTAACGCTGTGCACAAAAAAAATTAAAATGAACCGCTGTACATAAATTTTCTAGCGCAACCGGTCTACATCAACATTCAAAACAATGCAACACAGTATTTTGACCCCAATTTTTTTCTCTCTTCTTTCTAATTTCTTCTCTCTTTCCGTCTCCAATTACCAACCGCCAAAAACGTACTAAAATCCAAAAACTCGAATCTCGTGCGCGAAAACCGTCGAATTATCGCTTATTGCTCTACTTCTTCGTCTACTACTACCTCTGCAACGTTGCAAAATCAAC
Source organism: Anopheles farauti No. 4 (assembly GCA_000956215.1). Classification (NCBI taxonomy): domain Eukaryota; kingdom Metazoa; phylum Arthropoda; class Insecta; order Diptera; family Culicidae; genus Anopheles; species Anopheles farauti No. 4. Next base: position 11,711 of record JXWZ01007382.1, on the reverse strand, counting down.
CAACCAATATCACCACACCCACACACAACATATGCACACTTTCTAACAACAAACTCCACAAAAATGGTGGCAAAACAATCAACCCATACACCAACTCCCACATACAAAAAAAAACCCTACCCAGATGGTCCGGCGATCGTTCGTATCAATCTGTTCGTTCGAAGCATTATGACCATCAGTGACATTAAGATGGTAAGTTTCCGTTTGTCTTCAGCAACATACCCCAAAAACAATAAAAAAAAACCAAAGAAAAACACACAGACTGCAGAAAACCCCAACAACGCATCTCGCTCATATTAGAGAAACTATGTTATGTTATAACGAGCAACCACATCCACATCAAGCGAATCAGAATCTAGTATTTCTTCCGCCATTTGCTTAAACCACCGCCCACCACTACCACCACACCTCTACTATCCGCAACACAATCTCGTTACTACTAGTGATTTTTTTTTTTTACCACTCTGTTTTCGTTTTCGTTTGTATAGCAGTAGTAGTAGGTCGGGACTCCCGGCCGGTCCGGCGGTTCACATACTGCTTGCTGTAGGACCGGTCGGATTCGGTCGTTTGCGGATGTTCTTTTGACTCGTTTTTTCTTCCCTTCTCTTGCCTACGGAAAGCGTTCGTTTCAGTGCCCTAGTGCTGTGTTTTCGTGCATATTCCAATTTCGCTTGCGCGTAGTAGAGTGTTTGAAGTTTGCAATCTTATTTATTCCATTGCTCATGGACTCATACATAGTGGTTTTCTTAATTACGCACGTGTGCGTATGTGTGTGAAAGTGTGATGTGAACTGCGCTCGCTAAACGAGCCCGTCCGGGAGAGTGATCGTTAAATTCGTTTCCTAATTGGCACCGATTGGCGGAGCAAAACAGATTGAACTCTCACGACTAAAACGAGCCTTTTCTCTTGCCCCGAAATTTACGGTGCTACCGGTGGACAAGTTACTTAAAAATGTACTAAAACGACGCTAAATTGGTGCTTATAAAGCAACGTGTAACGATGCATTTTGCATACACAACTTTTCATGGCGCCTTAATGTATGTTCTACGCAAAACAAATTATTCTATTCGCCTGTTAACTTGTCTTATCTATTGAATTCCAATTGAATTTGAAATTGGAGATGATCCTCGCGTTACTAGCGTTACTTAGCCTCCCTTAGTAAATTCGCTCAATAGAGAAATTATTAGTACTATTTTAAGTCCACTTTATAACTCTAATGTTTTGCTCATTTCTGGTTGTGCTCACATCTCACACACACATATGTGCTCGTGCGTGGAATGTCTTTTGCGTTACGGCTACGTTTAATAATTTTTTTATAAAAAAAACTGCAAACTCGTAAAGATCTCCCCAAGAAATTCGCTTTCGTGGTCCTTCACATAGGTGGCTTTCGATCTCGCGAAGTGGCAATTGGGAAGATCTGCTCAACATTCGACTAATTCAACCAAATCTCGTTCATGCGTCAAAACCAAAAAAATACCAGCGATTGCCATTCGCGAAGTTGAAGTTCAGTTTCCAGGAACAACCAAACATCTTCGCTTCATCTCACGTGCCTTGCGAGGTGGACGACTGCTTCTCACGAATCGCGTTTCCGCAAGCATTCTGCCACAAAACAAAAACGTTAATTTTCTTAGTAGATATTTCCAGTTTTGATTCAACACAGCCAAACAGTAACTCCACATTAGGTATAGGATTTTGGTTTTTGGATATGTTTTTTGTGTCTTGCTGCTTGCTTTCCATGCTCATGAGTTTCTTGCTTTCGATTGCATCCGCAGGCAGTTTGTGATGGAGGAGTGTTGTTTTGGCTAGTCGATAGGTGCAGCAGTCCCCTGCAGCTTTTTCGTCACCTCTCTCTCTCTTTTTTCCCAGCCTGTTTTTTATCACCAACCCCAACACCATCATCGAAAAAGATAGTAGAGACCATAACACACGATTGATTGCTCACAGTTTGGTGCTCAGTTCGTTGAACCAATATTGAACGTGAAGTGCCTTCAGGTCCCACACTGTCAGCTCCAATCGCTGAAAAGAGCCTTTTTTTACATTACGCTAATCCTGATCGCTCTTTTTTGCCTGCTGCTGTACCATAAATGAAAATAAATAAATGCAAAATAAACTTAATATTGTGAGCAATCAAACCGTTTTTTTTTGTTAGTACATACGCTCATTCCTGTTTATTATTTTTTTTAACATGCCGCAGCTTCAGTTCGTCTGCAACATCATGGTCAAAATGTGAAAATGAACAAAATCAAACGATTCGAATAAAACAAATCAACAAACACGGCTCCCTAACAGTCTCCGCAATACGGTTGGATCTTCTCACTTGGATTCCCACTGCGGCCAGTTCGGGGAGGAAGCTTTGCTGCATCGATTAAATCCCGACCGGTGTTATTAAAAGCGTACACCTTCACCTCGGCTTATGACACCAGCCTTCATCATCTTTAGCTACCGATCCCCCCAGTCAGAGAGCGTGTATGTGAGGGCAAACACTCAGCCGGATTAGCTCACCGTTGCTGTCTGTCTGTGTGTGAGTGTGTATGTGTGTTTTTTTGTTGTTGTTTTGCCTCTTCTCATTGGCGCTTGTTTGGCTGCCGCTGGTGGTGATGATTCTGCAGGTGTTTCGCCAACTACTCCGAATGTCAGGCCCCTCGACTACGGCTTACCCTCACGAGACCTTTCGACGCCCGCGTGTATGTGTGTGTACGTTGTCTGTCTCACTATAACCACAGAATGCAATCTCCTGTTGAAAAGCGGCGTTGCCCCTCTGGCGTTCATTTATTCATTTCATTTCAGCCCGATGCCTCAAATTGCTCGATGCGGCCGGCACAAATTTGGACTGCTGCTGCCGGTGGTGCAGTCGAATCCTATAAATAAATAAGGCATACTCACCGCGCGACCCCACCCCACCCGTGTTTTTCGGCAGGTCCTTTCGAGTGTTTCCACCGGCGGCAATGCGCTTCCTTAATCCACACAGCACGCTCTTTCTCTCTCGCACTCTATCTCTCCTGGGTGTTCCCATCGATGCTACCGAGCCTTTTTTTTTATTCATCTGCATCTCCTCCTCTCGCATATATGCTTACTGGCGTTATTATTTTCCTCGCCGAGCGTCTCCTTCCCTCGTACCGCAAGAAAAGTGCTTGCATATTAAACATCCTGCCCTGGCCACTCTCGCATCAAAGCCACAATGGCTTTCCGCCCACAACACCCAAATTGGGTGCTTCATTTCGGGAGGATGAACGGCACTTTCGCTCGGCCAAACAGAGAGACAGTGGGGAAAAAAAAAGTCCACACTCACACACACACACACACACTCAGACCCATTTCGGGGGCGGCATGAAACGGTAGAACCGCAAAATAATGCTCCACTTATTACGATCATCATCGCCGTCAGCAGCAGTGGCAGATGCCATGGCCTTCCCGTGCCGTGCCGCGCGCGGACGCCCGTTCCGAATGGGCGGATATGAGGGTGCATGAGTTTTAATGAAACATTTGCCTTCCGCTCCGTTGACAGGCCAGTTGTCACAGCCAACATTTTTGTGCCCTCATATGTGGCCACCCGTTGATGGTTGACCGTGACACCGGTGGGTTTTCTTTTCGAAAGGAAGCTGCACACTGGGGTGGCTGATTTTTTCAACGTTTTTTTTTTTTTTTTTTTTTTGTTGGTTTTTGCCCTCTGCGTGGAGCAAGAGCGCAGCGTTGGAACTGGGGTCATAAATTAAATTTTATATTCACCCCATTCACGCAAGGTATCTCCGTTCTAGGATTAAATCCGATAATGACACGTACTTGTGGCAGTTGAAAGCACAAGCCCTTATGGTGACCTCAATCCTTTGGGAAAGCTTTTTTTCCATTGTTGCTGATTGCTAACTCATTATTCATTTCAAATGTTCCGGATCGTCTTCCTTTCAATTCATTCTATACAATTCTGCGCTGGTTCAGTGTGCGAAATTCATCCAGCAGCGTGCGTTAAACCATAAATTATCACTATGCAAGCTGCTTCTGGGAATGAAAATTGCTGAACCGAAAAAGTCCCATTGTATTTTGAATTATAAAAATCACATCTTGTAGAATATCAATCAATTTATACCTCAAGCACGGGGATAGAATTGAAAAAAGATTTTAAAACGATTTGACAAAACGTTCAGCAAATTATTATGCTGAAAAGCTTTAAAAAATATTTCGAAATGTTTGTGCATTGGACATTTGTTGCCTTTCGATTCGAAGGCAAGCTTAGCAACCCTTAAAGGCGACTTAAGTTTTTTTCTCGCCTATGAAACGGCTGCAACTTTTTCCACCACCTGTCAGAGGCTAACCTTGCTACACCTGTGTACCCGTGTTCGAAAGCTAGCACAGTACCTTGTTTGAAAAGTTTGCCGTGTACAAATGTTATCCTCGGTAACCTGCTAAGCAATGTCGCACTACATCCAAGCAAGGATGCAACGGAAAGCATAAGGTAGCCGCGTTCAGCGCCGCACGATGCACAAATCCCGAGAACAAATAAACAAATCACGCAAACACATGTTGTACACCCTCGTCGTACGCCTTGCAGTGCACCTGGACGCACGGCTGCACCGGCACCGGAAAACGTTCAAGGGTCGCATTTACGGGAACGCGGTTTTTCTTTCCCCATTCCCCGAACCGTCCGTGCTTTCATCCACGCCCATTTTCATTAAAAATACTAGCCACCGTAAAGGGGCGTTGCGAATCATGGTCGTAAACCGTGCAACAGCTTGGCACGGTCCGGGCGGCACCCTGCTGCTTTTCGGCACAGCAGCCAACAGCAACAACAACAACAACAAAAAAACGAACGATCTCGTTTCTCATTTCCTAGTTTCATAATTTGCCCATTTGAAAACGATGAAAAAGTTTACCAACTGGATTACTACCGATGCACGCGCGCACCGGCCCCGGCCTCGAGCGACCCCATGCCATCCGCGGCAAGAAACGGGCCCGCGCAGTTGCAAATGGTAAACGGAAAAGCCAATTAGACGCCTTACACCTGCCTACGGGTTCTGACCAGCAACTCCTTGTGTGCCAGCAGCTGCTGCTGCTGGCAAATGAAAAAAAAACGACCGCCGTGAAAATAATAAAATAAAACACTTGACCATGGTGTTCAGTCATACTTATCACATTCCCTCCTGTAACCCTGCGCGCACTCGTTAGTGCCCCGCAGCAGCAAACACGAAACCGAAGTTTCGGTGTAGAAATTTATGTTACACGACGTCGTCGACGGTGCCCTTTTTTCATTTTTTTTTATTTTTTCGTTCTCGTTTCGTTCATCTTACTCTCAACATCCGCTTCCGCTAACGTTTTCGAGGCACGCCATTTTTCCATTTTCGAAACGCCCGTTCACTGGCTACCGGTTCTGCTGCTGCTTGTGTGCATTTTGTTTAACAACTTTTTAGCTAACCATTTACATTTACAGTCCGGTCGTGTTCCCCGTTTCCGTTCGCGTTTTACTTATTTCTGTACTGAATTATACCGTTCCGTAAGTGTATGCTTGTGCGTGAGTTTTTGCTGCTATAGCTGCGCGAACGATAGAGGCACGCCAGAGGGTAGAGGGCAGTCTTTGCAAGGATCTAGCGCAACAACGATTGCAGCACTGCTGGCCGCACAGTAACTCCGTTTGATGATGCTGACAGCCACCGGACAGTCGGGAAGTAAATTGCAAGCCACATGCAGCACCATCTGGACGATGGTTCGGAGGTTCATTCAAGCCCAAAACATTCCTCGAGCGCTTAAGCCGCGCGAAAGGAGTCCACTCCAAAACATAAGCACGAATTGTCAAAGTGTCAGTCCTTGGCATCCTGGCCGGAGTAGCTTGCGATGGTTGTTGCCGGATACTTGCTCTGATTTCGCCGATTTCTACCGCTTCTAAACGATTTTTTTGTTTCGTTCTTTGTTGATCTGTTTATTCCATTTTTACTGATTTCCAACAGTAGCTGATTTGAAACTGTGCTTTTGATTAGTCTTACAAACATTTCACATTTCACCTGTTACCGGTCTTCTTATTGCTGTGATTGATTGTACAGTTTTTTTTCACTATTTTTTCTGTATGAACGATTCATGTTTTGAATAGCGCTACCGCTAGAGCTAGGGAAAGATATGATTCTCCGTTTCTCGTCCGGCGTTTCGTTTCCTTACATTAGTGTCGTTTTTCTTTACTACGTTTTTTTATCTAGCTGTAGTTTAAAAAAAATTCACAGAATCATTTCAAGCAGCTCCTCACGCATTTACCTGAAGGTATCGTTATAAAAAAAGCCTTCTTAACCAAAAAGGCTTTTTTGACAGCTCTGACAATACGATATTTGAAACGCAATAATTCGAATTCACCGTTAAACTCGAACCACCCTCACATTTTGAAATAACTCACTCCCATAAACCGAAAGCGGCCGCTTCAAAGCAAAAGAGCAGTTCCCGTGTAAAAGAATTTGGATCATCACTTCATCACGGCCGAATCACAGCACGGCCAAGAGCCGCGTAAGCCAAAATAAAGAAATCCTTCCTTCTTATCGCATTTAAAGCGCTCGAGCGTGTAACGTAAAAACCCTCCTCCGATCGGTGATTAAATTAGATTCACTTTTTCACCACCCCGTCCCCGTCACCGTGCGGATGGCTAATGCGCTAAGCCGATAAGACGCTTCCGCAGTTGTGGCGGGGTTGGTTTTGCTCTCGGTGTCCGTATGCGTGCGTTTCCTCGCTTGTTCATTACACCCTGGACAAAGTGTTTGCAATGCTTTGTCTTACGGTCGCCACTGCTGCATGTGCCCGGGGAAGATAGCGTCGGGTGGTTTTTTTTCCATTCTGGTTCACTGCATCCGCTTCCGGTTCTTGGAGCGGGAAATGGAGCCCGCGTTCGGTCTAGTTTACGCTTCCGCAAACCTGTACATCAGCTGTGTTCGAGTTGTTACGCGAAAGATCCAAACGATTATTTTCTTGTTGTTACGTTTCAAAGTGAAAGCAAACATCGATTGGGTTGAGTTTTTCGTTCGGAGCGCGGCGGATGGGAGGGCGGTGGGGGCTCCAGCGACGGTGACAGTGCACGAAAAACATCATGCGAATCACTTTCGACGGGGTAGGAAACAAGAAACTAATTTCTTTTCCCCCCGCCAGCCAAAAACACCAAAGATCCTTCCAGCCGGGCGTGCGTACCGAAGCGAACACTTAATTGGCTGTTCTTTTGCATTCGATGGAAATAAAAAGACGTGCTAAAATTCGACAACCGGCCCGAATGGACGACACACAGCAACAACAAAAAAACCACTAATGGAAAAAGGACAAGCGACACAGGCACGGAGAAAATCCCTAGTTCGACAATTTTACCGAATTTTTTTTTTGTTTTTCGCACCGCACCGGCGACCGAGCTTTTGCATTTTGTCGCCAGCTGCCGAAAATGGATGCCCGGCCACTTCCTTCTTCTGCTGTGGCGAATGGGTGTGCGCAGAAAGCTCTTCTCCATTAACAGCGCGGGCAGCCGGGACCGGGACCGGGACCGGACGGGAAATGATCCCAGGAGATTCATTGCGAACGAACGAAGTGCGGGCGGCGCGCACACATCCCGGACGGGTTGAAAGCAAGACATTTTCACTTTTTGGCCGTACCACAGCTGGCGTGGTACCCTTTTTCCCGCTGCGATGAGAAGGTGCAAATGGGGTGCGGTGTGCAAAACCGGCATCACTCGTACCAAAAATCCGTTCGGTAATGCACCGGCACGTACTTGAAATTCTTCGAGACGTGCCGGTGCATGGTGATACACGAGTTTTCCCTTGAACGCGCGGAGCGGATGGTGAAAAACGAGTGTGCGGAAGCAAAACACAGCCCGCCTAGTTTTGCAGTTTTTGGCAAAACTATTTGCGCTATTTGTGCTGCGGGACGTGCTGCTGCCGCTACGTTTGCATCTCAATCTGCGAGTGACATGTTGATCAATATTAAAGAACATTTTTGGATGTTTTTGGCTACTTGTTTGTTTCTTTTTTTTTGTGGAAGAAAAATCCAATTCAAGATATGAGCCCCACCCGAAAATGGGACCCATCGGATTAGATAACACACTAAAATGTACAAACACCACTGAAGAGCCCTCCCGATGCCCGTAGGGAAAGAAATAATGAAAGAACAACGGCCACACCATCGGCAGTGCGCGCCTTCTTCAAGACCATATCAATTACATCGCCGAAATTGCTACACATTGCTCCTACTAGCGGACGTACTCGAGGCGCCATCGGTGAGACGATATGTTCTAGCATCCGCTTCCGGCGGCAGCCGACCCCCTTCAAGGCCGGCAACGCTCGTGTCCAATTTCCCGAAACATTGCCAAATTATTTCCGAGCAGCGCAACAATATGGCGAAATAATCCGGCAAAAGTTCCGGCAAAAGAGCATCAGCCTGCGGGCAGCGGGCAGCTCGGACACGGAGAACCGGACCGATAAAAATAACACAATAATCGACTCGAACCTCTTGCGCCCGGAGCACGGTTTGAGCACGACCAGTCACGAGAAGTAATTGCTTGCTGCTCGTGAAGAGCGCGTGAGACCTTCCTTACGTACACACTTGAGGCTGGATGATGCCGAGGTTCCGGTTTTCTCATTGAATCAGCCGGGTTCGGCTTCGATTGAAGGCAACCCGAAGGAACGGTTTCGGTCAATTATCTGGTGATGTGGCGATGACAAGCCATCAAAAATATATGCTCCCGCTGCGAGTAAAAGCACCGGCGTGCCATGTCAAGTCTCCCTGCTTGCCAGGAAACTTTAAATAGCTTTTTTGTCTGTTTTTTGCGAACGCTGCTACCGTTCCCAATTAAAAACAAGCCCCTTTCTGAAAACTAGTGAAAGCGGCACTAGCACGGTTTAGATTTCCCTCGAGTGTGAACCATGCGATGATCCTAGGGCCGGGAACGGCTTCCCCATTACTGAACCAAAAGGTCAAAAGTTCACGTACGTCAGACGGCGCCGGACGCCCGGGTCCGGAAAATTCGACGCGTTCACCACCCAAATTAGGGGCGGGTTAAAAGCTTTCTCAATAAACGCTAATGGAAGCTGGATTCTTCCCATCGGGACATGCAAATAGTTAGGATTGCAGCGCGCACATTACATTTCCCTTCTGCGGTGCTCTCTTGATAGGGATCCGACATTCGCCCCGTTCCGTCCTCTCGACTGTCGTACGGTACGCATGCATGCTGATTGCACTGTCACGGCCTTGGAGCCCCCGAAATACGTGGTCGTAGCCTGCCAGAAGGTTTGCGACTTTTGTGCTGAAAAGAAGCCAACAAGCCAAACAACGCGCCGCGTCAGTTCGTGTTCTGTTAATGTTTAGCACACTCGTTTGCTCAAAACTTACCACTTACTTCTTCGTTGTACTGCTGCTGCGTTGTTGCTGCCACGTATGCTCTCAGTCTGTAGTAGTTGCTGCCAGCTTACCTGCTAGATGGGTTAACTTTTTCCGCAGTAGTGTACCGTACTCGAACCATTTTGTAGCCACGACATGATGCCGTTTCTATCGATAGCTTGTGTTCTTCTCTTGTTCACCGATTATAGAGTGATATATTTGCACCACAATTTTGCCCGTATCCACCCATACCCATTCCGGATGATGCATACTAACCCAACTCTTCCCAACTCCCCTTCCCCCACATCCAAACACCCAACCAACACACACTTCAGATACATCCGCACACACACACACACACACACATGTATACACCTATATACGTTGCGTATATTTTGTTGCATCTGAACATTTTCGCCGGCGAAGGAAGCACGCACCGGAATCGTTTGTTCCGATGCGTCGTTCGAAGCATCCTTCTTGTATCCTATCATCGCGAATCGACGGAAATTCCGCGCATCGGTTTTCCCATCGCCAAGGAGGGAAAATGCATAACACGCGGTTGACAGATCTTCTGCACCGAAATTTCGCTCACTCACTGTAAATCACCACACACACACACGAACACATTCACAAACTACATGTAAATACACGTTCCCGGAAACGCGTTTACGAGGCGGAAACTCCGTTTGATCACATACTTCCCGACGAATTTTCTCTGATTTTCACGACGCCCGTTCTACTTGTTTACTAAGGTAACGCACTGCAATCATTCAATCGAACACGACATCACACACAGAAGCAAACCTATCGAATGATATGAAGGAGCTCTGACAAAAATAATGTCAATGTAATGTCAATGTTGAAAAAATGTCAAAAATCTGTGTTTACCTTTGTCAAATGGTTGTAGTTTAAAATAATATAATAAATATTGAGTTTATTGTTAAAATTTAACAAAAATATGTAATAAAAATAGGATTTCCTTCGATGCTTCGTTTGACATGTATGTCAGAGAGTAAAGGTCTGCAAAAATGCCCGTAAAAACCTGTTTTTTGTGTGGGTTGTTCTAGATATTGTATAAATGGGGGTGTCGTGTTCGACGGATTGCAGAGCGCTATCTATTTTTTACTACCTGCGTAATCATTGCGAATTCACCACACTTTACTTCGATTTTCAGGCGCGATTTTTAAACTGTACCAACACGCGCGATTCGTATCGTTTTGTATAGGCCTTATTTAATTACGGAACCGTTTTGGTTTTGAAAAAGTGGAGTTTGTTTTTGTTTTTGATTGCATCAAATTACAGCTTCGTCGACTTTTTGAGCCAGTGTGCGCCTTCGCGATGGCGATTTATTTTGTTTAACGCAACGATGAAACAACGCACAACAAACATCGTAACTAATTTTTATTCAACTTTTACCACCCTAATAAATGCAAGCCGTTTCTACTACCACTCAACTAGCCAACATCTCTTCTCTCTTTTCATTATAAATGGGCATCGTCGTCATCTGTTTGTGTGCCAACTTTGCGCGCGTGTCTGTGTGTGTCGTTACGAATTTTGTCGCAAACGACAAAAAAAAACGAAACTGTTCAATTGTACAAATACCATCTCATTGCGTGATGATCGTGCAAATCGGTCTCGCTACCGAATATACTAACAAACACACTCTGCATCACGAAAACTGCGCTTCGTTCGATCGACGGTTTCGGAAACGACCTGGAAACGTCAAAACCAAACGTCGACTGCAACCGACTGCAAAAATGACGAAACCATACCGAACGAAACAACGAAACGAACGAATTCCTTGCCATACAAAAATATCCTGCCGTATGCAAAATCAATTCCAACAAACGCTCAACTTTCACAAAAAAAATCTAAACCGATTCGCCTCGTGCACACACACAAACACAGACGGTCCGGCCGTTGTTCGCGTCAACATTTTTGTAAGAAGTATATCAAAAATCGATGACGTGACTATGGTAAGTGTAGAAGTGCGACGGTATCAGCTTCCTTCTCCTCAAAAAATAATTTAAAAAAAATTAAAATGAAACTTCCCTTCGTACCGAAATCGTAGCACAGTAACGGTTAGGCAAAACCCTACAGTCGGAATGACGATTAAACAAAAAGCAAAAACATGCAATCACACACCACCCCGTTAAAAACCGAATACACACACTCCATCACCATCTGTCACTTTTACATTTCACTACTCTTCCCCCGTCACAATCCCATGTTACCACCTTCTCTTATCGGTTTAACTTTTCGGATAACACATCTCAGTTAGCTTTTAAAACGCAATTCGGAAAACACACACACACACACTTCTTGGCTACTACTAACTACTCATTACCACCACCATCCACTACTACCCAAAAACCTGGACCCAATTGCTGCAAGAT
>JXWZ01007381.1:0-18419 GCA_000956215.1 Anopheles farauti No. 4 | reverse complement strand
AGAGAAAGAGAGAGAGAGAGAGAGAGAGAGAGGAAAAAACAAACAAAAACCAAGAAAAAAAAACGGAACCCATGCTAGATACCATTACTCTTCCGCGACAAGGATCGCGATATCTGACAAGGGAAATATTTGTACGGCCAGCGTTCTGGTACGAAGAAAACCGGGCAGCAAAAAAAAAGCCGCGCCGCCAACGCCTACCGCCACTGCCGAATCGAACGCATAAATTGAATTCCGTCTGTCGGATTTGGCGTGCAAACGATATGTTTTTTATCTCCCCAACCCAACCCTCCTCCGCCTGCTTGCTGTTCCCGGTCCCGATTCGAGCATCTTCGGCGGTGCCCTTCAGCCCTTTTGCGGGCCCATGAATATCGATATTCCACAGGAAAAATAATGATTCGGCTCCGACCGTTTGGAGGGCGAAGCGAAATGCGAAACGAAAAGGACGACACAGAGAAAAAAAACCCGTACAAACTCGCTCCACTACGAGGTATCAATAATAATGGCGCCATTTATTGATTTATGCTCGATTGTGTGGGGCGCGGTGCGGGCTCGCAGCATCATGCACGCGAGATGGCCGCTTCTAATGTCGGTACCACGGTTTTGCTGCTCTTCTGCAAATATTTCTCTTTCCATACACGATATGTTACGCCCGGCCGCAGTAGGGTGATCGCCATTTTTCATCACCCGGCCCGGGTGGTCGGGAGGATCTTCTGGGGGAACCATCTCACCCGGATTTCGAAGATGATGCTAATTTGCTAAAAATGCTAAACACATCCGTTCACTCTCCTTGCCGCTCTGTTTCTGTCTCGCTTCTTTTCGCCTTGCACCCATTCCCAGTGGTTTCGGCCAGTTTGTACAATGTGGACCTGTCTGGGGCAGTAGAAGTAGCTCAAACTCATTAGACATCGACACTCACACACGTAGTGCGTTGTTCCAACATGGTTCTTTCTCTCCACCCACCCCCTCCTTTCCCACCCAAATTTTTAAACCGTACAAACAAACGAACGAAAAAAAAACACCAAAACCAGCCGCGTCTTCCAAGCCGGCGGTTGCGGTGCATTTTTATTTACCAGTGTCATTAATACCCGTTTACTCTCTTATCTTCAAGGTTGGCGATGCCTCCACCGTTTGGGTATGTAACACTTTTTGATTTTTTGATTTCTTCCCGCTCATTCCTGACCACCACCATGAACCCTTGCTCCGTTCGGTTCGACTACACGATCGATCGATGAATCGCATCTTTCGCCCGCCCGTTCGGCTTCCGAATGAACGCTCCGGATGGTTGCGGCATCGATGTTTGTTTTTCTGTTTTCTATGTGCAATGACACTACAGATTGAGGTAATTGATCTTTAAGCTAAAACTGATTTTTTTGTCAATTTTTATATCCTTACTTTTTATTTAAAAAAAATTAAAACGGACCAAAATATAAATCCTTTCTGCTCGGCGGTAAATTTCCAAACCGTTTTGTTCCGCTTCAACTGGCAGCTTTCGCGCACTTGCGATCTTTTATGAAGATAATTAATGATAATAAACTGATTTTCTCCTCACCCCCCTTTGGCGCGGAGAGGGGCTTAAAGCCCACCCATACTCGGGCAAGAGGAAATCCTGGTGTTACCGGCGCCAGATTGCCGCCACCGGGTGATGGCAATGATTACTGGCAATCAATAAAAATGAATATCAATATTACTTGGCTCCTTGGGCGCCCAGTCCCCGGGCCGGGGACGGTAAGCATGAAAGCAAATATGCCGCCACGATAAAACACGAACCCAGGAAGATGGAACTGTAAGCGCTTGGGTGAGATCGAACAAAAAGCGAAAAAAAAACACATATAAGCTCGCTGCTGGTGGTGTAAATGGTGGCTACAGCATGAAACTCCACTCCGGCGTTCGGCACAAGTTTAGCGAGTATCAAACGCGCGGGAAAAGATTTATGTAAGCGAATAAAACGGTTCATTTACGAGTCGGGTTTGAACACTATGAAGGAGTTTCATTGCTCTCGGTATATATGAAAAAAAAACACAGAACTATGGGGTTGCAGTATTGAAATATACATTTTGCTTGAAAAAAAGATATGTAGCATGATATTTCATACGCACTAAAGAGCGCTCATGACGTAATGGAGAACGTGACAAAGTTGAGCACATGACTAAATAGACCAATTTGTATAATTGAATCAAGTCAAAAGAATATCTGCAATAGGGAGAAAAAAATTGAAATATTTCATCATGTTTGTTGGTAAAACAATATGAAAATAATATCAAGGTGTAATTTTAAAAACAAGTTTAAAATTTTAATTACAATTTTTCTATTTATTTTTTAAATTTTTAGAAATTGTCAACAAATTTGAATATCAACAAAATATAAATAACCAGAAAGTAACGAAGGTTGAAAATGAAACCGTATTGAAGGGTGCTCTGAGCAGTACATAATTATAAATCATGAAGTTATTACTTACAAAATACGTTTTTTACGTGATGTTGCCTAAAAAACCTTTTGGATCAAAACTTCAAATATCAGAAAATCAAATAACATTTGTTTAAAAATATCTAAAAAAAACTATTATTATCAGAGAACCAATATCAAGGCATGGGATTTTAAAGCTCAACAAATACTTTTCATATTTTAAACAATAAAAAATATACTCGAATTTTTCTGCATCGACCCAAATGAAACACTTCCTTGTTTTTCCTCCGCATCTTTCTAGAACCACGCCATGTTACGAACCTCCCACCTCTCTCACAGGGTAAAAACAGAAACAAAATAATCCCAACCCTTCGACGGGCGACCCACGACGACGATCAAAGCGCCCACTTCCGCCGGTGCGTCACGCAATACCACCCTCTGCGCAGGTGGAAGCGGAAGGAATGATCTACCTTTTGGATGGGGAGGGGTAGAAAGGAGGGGTTGGGATATGGGAGGCCCAAAACATCGTAAAGCGCATGTTTCGTTTGTGCGAGCGGCCGCGCTTTCATGGTCGCGCCACCGCCACGGGAGGAGGCGCTTGTGTCGACGCCAGATTCGTGTGCTTTTTTTCCTCTTTCTTCAGCGTCACGCACATGCAGTCGAACGCAATGCACACACATACAGAGCCTCGACGAGTGAATTTATGTCGCAATCGACCGATCGAGGGGGAAGGGTAGAGGAGGACCGTGGGGATTAAGCCGAATGAGATCGAACGAGTACGTTTGCGAGCTTTTTTTTTGGTGTCCTTTTTGTTTCGATTTTTAACTGCTCTTCTCATTATTTTGATCGGATGCTCCACCATCTCCAACCGATTCTTCCCACCCATCCCTCACTCCCCGAGGGTTTCGGACCGGATATCGGCGACCGTTGTCGCGCGGGGAGGTCTTTTGCTCGGTTTAAAGAGCGGCGCCGGTTGCCTGCGCCTCACCGAGATCAAAGTCTCGATCCGACGGTGCCGTGTCGCCGACCGCGAAACACGACGCCAACTGCTGTGGGATGCTGGGAGGTGGCCTTTTTTTCGTTCGTACCTTCGCTTCCTTTCGCTTTTTTTTTGCACACATATCTACTCCGCTCGGAATCGAAACTGTCTTTAGCAGGACGGTGTGGGAAAGCGATGGAGAGGGTTTTGGGATGGGAAATAAAATAAACTCGTTCAGCTTGGGCTTTCGGTGCGCGTCGCCAAGGGATTTTTTTCTCTGCCGGTATGGAAGAGTGTTCCTTTATTTTATTATTCGGGTGTTCGGGTTTTTTTTTTAATCTCCCACTGGTTATTGAGAATCGCTTTTGGGGGCCGCCTTTATTGAGTGTATCATGTTACTTCACTGCACTCCTGGACAGGATACGGGTTTGCTTTGATGGTCACAGGACGCCCGGTAGTTGCTGTCTAGGAAGTTTCCCTCAGGGACTGACTTTAGCGTATTGAGCGATTTGCATCACCGCATAATTCGATTTAAAATGTTGCAGGTATTTTTTTCATTAAAAAAACGTTTCCAACAACTTTTTACGGGGGCGAAAATCCGCTTCTCAATCAAGCGCTTGTAATCGTGTTCTTAAATCGTTGCTTATAGCGCCTCCGAACTGGTTCCCCGGATCGATCGAAACGCCACAATCAATCAATAATGATCGTGATCGCGTATTTATCACACAGGATTTGCTTGTAATAAATGGTACGTCAAGCGTCGTTTGCAAGGACTTCAAAATGTAGTCCAGAATCGGCACATTCTTTGTATCGTGCGACAGTACGGATCATTTATCTCACCTAAGGGAGGCTACGTTAGCCACTACCCGAAGGGATACGCAACTCAAGGTTACCCAAAAAAAAACCCCAAGGTGTGTTACCATCTGTCCCAAATACGACCTCGAAGAAAAGGCTAATGAGCTGCCGCAATAAGCAACAAAACACTAAACAAACATATCATAAATTCCCATTAATTGCCTCCCTAGCAACGAACACACCACTGCTCACCATTTCGGATGAAATGTCGCTTCCGTTTTTATTTTTATTTCATTCTTTTCTTTTTCCTACGCCACAGTTCTCCGATCGGGTGCGTTGCTTAATCTTAATCTTCGTCTATTAATCAATAGAGAGACAAAACGATGAAACCTGAACCGCGAGCTGGGAGCAGGTGAGGGAGGTGGTTCGCTCGATTCTATCCGTGCGATAAGCGGCCGTTTGGTTGGTTTTAAGCGTGAGCGTGTGTGAGAGAGAGACAAAGAAAAGGGTCCACTAATTTGCTGGTTAGGAATTAAAAGCTCGTCTGTCACCTAAAAGTTTAACCAGCGGAACCGAGACGGGGGAAAAAAAGCTGGGCGCGTTAATGCGTCTGAATTACGTCCAATTTAAGGGGCAACAAGGAGAGCAATTTTGAGCGAACTAAGTATCTCAAAAGTTTGTATAAAGAGTATAAATTTGAGTCAATTTCAAATGCTTTTTCATCTTTTTATTTTGTATAATGATATTCTGCAGAAAAATATATTTCGCAATGTTTTAAATGTATTTTGAGTATTAATTTGTTCACTATCTTCAAAACCTATTGTTTCTTCAACTAACAATTATTCAAGAGAAGAAGAAGAAAGAAGAAAGCAATAAAATAAAAGATTGTACAATTACAAGAATTCCCAATCAACACTCTGCCATATTCTGGGAGAAAATTTTATTATTATTATTTTTTTTTTTTATTAAAATTGAATCCAAAATCAGTGACAATTTGTAATACCTCCTTGCCGCTCCACTTAACCCAATACGGTTCGAAACCACGACCAAGGCACACACCAATGTTTAATGATCACATCATGATTAATTTCGGCCAGTTTGCGTTTCGGGTGTAACGTTTAGCAAACATGAACCCCGTGGCGCACCCAGCGGAGGCACGATCAACCGGCGGGTTTAAAGATGATAAATGAGATCTCCGTGCATTAGACGATCCTCCTTGGTGGTGATGGTGGTGCTGGCGGTTCACGTTCGAACCAGCAGCGCAAAACGGACTGGTCGACGGAAGAAAAAAAAAACGCGAGCGCCCGCTCGGGTGGCGCCCCAGCTCGGGTTCGTCGCCTGCCGTCCAAGTCTTTCGTCTTTCGGTTGCTTCTCGAGCTCGTTGTCGCGCCCGTCGGCCCCCTGGTTTTCTTTTTTTCTTTTTTTTTTTATTTTGTAAACGACCGGTGATTGTGCGGTGGGGGAAGGAATAAAATCCAAAATAATTGGTATCTAAACATATGTTAATACAAGCGAACGCTGGCACCTGGCGACCCCCGGTCGGGTCGGGTCGTTCAGGCGCCCCATGCTCGCTGAGTGTGTCTTCCTCGAAACAATATCATGCACGGTTCTCACGTCGTGGCGAAATCGCTACCCTGCCTTCGGCCGGCTATCGTTAGCGGTTAGCTGCCGCACGTTCGTGGATTTTCCTCCACTTTGCGCTGGCACATGATTTGTTTCCCTTTTTTTTCGCTTGCTCGCTTGCCTGATCCAGTAACCAATGAGCTGTTCAATTGTTTCAATCGGCGTCTCCCGTTCCTCTTCGGGCGGAGCACGATCGACCGATCGTTTCGGGACAATCTTGCAGACGCTCTGCGGTGGCGCTTGGAACCGAAAACGTTTCGTTGAGTTTATTTGTTTACTGCCTCTTTCCTTCCGTTTTTCCTTGTGTTTCGACGGACGATGGGCCGGTCGGTCGGTGGCTTAATAGGCGGCTGCCTGGTGGCCCGCAGCCACCTCGTTGACCACCCCGTTTTATCCCCCGTTGACTTGGGGCGCCCGGTGGCGGCATGTTTCTCTTACCGCTGCCCTAGCTACCGTTTAGCCTTTCGCCGGAGCCGGTGGTTGTTTTGTTCTCCCTCCGCTGCTTCCTCTTCATTTAATTATTTTATATGAAAATGGTGTAGTTTTTACGATTGTTGTGCAGGCGGTTTGTTTTGTTGGGTGCTTGTGGAGGTGCCGCCTTCAGCTACCCCTCACCTCCCACAGCCGGAGGATGTTTCGTTTGTCGTATTGTCGTACTTTACATTTCTGTTTCCCCTTTATGGGTGCGTCCGTTCGGTTCATTGAGAGATCACCGGGGCAAGATACGGGACCGGGCGTGGGGAACGGGGGGGTGGGGAAAACGGGAACGCAAAAGGTTAAACGAAACATTGCCACAATTGCAACGGCCGGGACGGGATGAAACTGGCCGGTACCATCAACATCCTGACCGCACGGTTACATTGGGCCAGATTAATTAGTCCTTCTGTGTTTCTCCCCAAAGACAAAGCTTCCCTTGCGGCGCGTTGCTGGTGTGTGACCTTGTGGAAGAGGAAAACAGGAAACAAACGTTAATAAAACACACACACACATACATACACCGATTCTGAAAGACCGGATGTATAAAACTGGCTGCTCTCAGCGGAGACCTGCCTCACCCAAAAAGTTAATTAAAGTATGAGACGTTCGTTCTGATGGGGTGATGGAGAAACCGGGAAGCTTTGGTTTGATATTAAAACATTAAAGCGCAGCATCTGCACGATGAAACAAGTGTAAAAATGGCCTAAAATGTCAAACCGATCGGAGTTATTTTCCAACGGACTAAGAAATGAGAAATATTGGATTACACTTGGAAAATTTATTGTAAAAATCACCTCATTCATTGACACTATGCGAATGTTCCACTTTATCGATAATGATATAAGTAAAATTAAAACAGCATGGGCGAAAGCAACGTATCATCATTCATTAAACACTCTTTAGTGGACTCTTTTTAGATTTTGGTAAAATTCTTTTCTAAAAACTTCATTACAAGAAATAATATATTGGCCTGATGCCTAATGAAATGCTTGATTTCCATCCCAAATTTACTCCACTTGAACGTAAAAACAAAAATCAGTTTATCCTCTTCTCCCTTGAACCATTTATACCAATCGAACAAATACTAACAAGCCTCTTCTCTCGGCGCTGTTTACGTAAAATAAAGTCAAAAACCGATGAGGATTCTCTTTGATCTTCTCATGTTTTAATCCTTCGTTAGTCTCGTGGCTTCCTCGTTAGAAGTATTTTGCCGAGGACGGGAGCGCATTCAAATCAGGTGAATCGAAGCGAATGCTAAATCAATCCGCTCACTGACGGTTGAGTTGAAGTTGATGCGAAAAAGAACCTGTACTGCAATGTTTCTGGTGCGATAAGACAATGATTGAATTATTCAATAGCGTCTATTGCATTTGAAGCAATGGGAGCGTTTTTTTGTCAAAGACTTCTTAAGGGGAAATGGATTTTTTTCTGAATTGATAAATTAAAATACTTGTCCAACGTGTCGTGTGATATTGTTATGAGATTTGGGTTTAAAAAAATCATCACAGGTAGTTACACTTATTCCTAGTGGTTCTGGTTTATCTGATGATTTATGTGAAATATTATAATATAGATATTTTCTTACATTTGAATCGTTTCGGCTCCTAATTACTCCTCCCCACGGCATAAAATAGAGCAATGAAAGTGCAAGAGTTCCCCTTTATGGTCCTTTGATACTTTTACTTCTTTTCTAAGCTTTTTTTTCGCTCGTGCACCCAAATAATCGCATCACTAGCAAAATCGTTTTGATAATGATTATTATTAAAAAGTTACTCTTTTACATTGAATGAACCTTCGCAAATGGCTCCCACGGTCAATTTAACCACAGTTTGTAACCATTTTGTTCCCCACTCGAGGAAACGAAAGTTTTATGTGTGCATGTGGCGGTTCTACCGTTTGATTCAGAACGAGCGCAAAAAAAACTCAACGAACAAAACGATCGTTATGTGTATTTGCGCTCTACCGCACCTCACCGGAAGACACAAATAAACTTATCCAACCCATCCATCGATCGTTAAAACTGCGGTGACAATCATTAGCAACCATGTATGTTGGGTAAGCGCAGTGACGTTGGGTGAGCAAAAATAATGCATGAAAGAGAAAAAAACCCCCACAGGTCAATAAAGAGACAGAAGTAAGTGGCATTAGTTGGTCGTTTTGTCATTTGCTGTTTTTTGCCATTCTACACACTCCACATAGCAAACTGGCAAATGGCGCCGAGTGTGTGTGTGTGTGTTTTGTAACAATTTTCGCTAAATGGGATTGTCATTTGGACTTATCAGCTTCAAGGCGCACGGAAATGGGGTGCAACCCGATGCAAATGTCTACAAGCCATTTGTAGGGCAAAATGGAGTGCACGCTAATGTGTTGATGTTTGTGGTTTTGTTTTTAAAATAACATCCATTGTTATTTCCTTTTGCTGCGAAGGATTTTTTCCATAGGTGTCGTTTAAAAAAAAACAAGAAAGTAGTGTTAAATAAAAAGAAAAAAAATCCACTATTGGAAATACTGTAACATTTTTGTCGAATTGACGTCAAAAACTCACCTGCACGACCGCCATGGGAAATTGTGCTCGTGATTTGACCGTACCGCATTCGCTCCATTCCCATGGCCACGCATCGATAGTGGGTCAGATAAGATAACGTTCCCTGCGCTAAAAAAAGGGCTCCCATACGCCCGGGAAGCAGCCTCGCCCGGGATTGGTTTCCATGCTCGAGGCGAAGCGCCAGCGGCCGACACATACGACACGAAACCGACGCTGATGATGGGTGCTTATGATGATGATTAATAACATTAAATTACATCCATTAATAAAATTGAACACAAACGACGTGAGCACGCACACGCGGATGCCCTTTTCCGCGTGTCGGATGTGGGAGACCAGCCTCGTCCGTTCCTTCCTTCCACCCTTCCTTCGTCTGGTCCGCTCGATGGGGGGAAAATGTGATCACTTCTTCGACCTCCGGCGCCCTCCAGCCAGCAACGCTAATGCTTTTCGGTGGAGAAAGAAAAGCAGCAGAGGCGTAAACAAAAAGGCGAACAAGATAGTTCGCTCGCTCCGGCCGGCTCGGATGATGTCGCCAGCGGTTTTGCTGCTATTTTTCTCCCACCCTACGCCCCATGGTGGTGCTGCTTTCTAGAGTGATTTCGTTACCATTTTTAGTGCGCCGGGGTGCGTTGCGTAGAAATGATGAAAAAAAACGCGCATCGATTGAGAATCGTCACGCGATTCGCTCCTAACGACTTGTAACGCTCGTTTACGTTTCCTGATTGTCGACTGTTTTGTTTTCGTGCTGAGTGTTGAACAAAACCCTCATACGAGCTTAGTGAAGGTCGGGAAAATGTGCGCTGGTAAATGTAGCTGCGGTAGGTTTCGAAAAACACATAACCTTTTCCGTGTATGGCAATGGCTAGATTTATGTTTTTGTTTAGCATGTTGTTTTTCCAACGTTTATTGAAAAAAACTAAAATATTGAAAATATAATTCAAAATGGCGGGACACGGGGATTTTCAAAAAAATGTCTCAAAAAACAAACTAGAAGAACAAACTCAAATAACAACTAGAAATAGAATCAAATAAATGCGAAGTATTAAAATTCATATATTCTGTTCATAATGTTTGCCTTGTCGACCAGACAATCTAATAAAATCACAATATTAAATGTTACACTAAAAGCATAAAAAAAAACAAATAAATGAGAGGCTGCAGATTATTAAGGAAATTAATTCCTCTAGGCAATGTGGTGTAATAAAATGGTAATAATTATTTAAAGTAGTTATAAAAAAACAAAAAGACCAACAAATTGTTCGTATCTAATCTATATAATCACTTAAGAAAAATTTATTACTACTACCAAAACAAGTATGACACTTGAAGCTGCTGGAAAAGTTATAAAAAATAAGACCGAAATAAAAAATTATTTATTTTAGGTAAGTAAATCGTTCCTTTAAAAATCTTGAATTCCAAGTGGATTTATCAGGTAACGACTTCCACATGCTCTTGAAATATGAGTAAATGTATGATAAAAGGTCCATCTCAGTGGACTAACACTTAGGAAATATAGAAAAGGGGAACATATATTCTATACAAAAGTGTGCCGAACCCGACGGCATTTGTAATTCTTGGAACGAAAGTCCCTGAAGGTCTTGACCGAAGCTATTTTCTTAACACGGTTTATGTATTTCACACCCGAAGACAATTTTTCCATCATTTAATGTGTTAAGTAGAATAACCCATACACTCACACAACCTTAGAAATCGAAAAAAGAAACCAAGCGCATGTTTTGTCACCCTGTTGCCTTTATTTTTGCTCCCTTTGACTAAATTTGGCTCCGGGAGCTGCGTACCTTGCAGGGAAGGTGAGGTGAGCTGATGCACTTAATTAGCACACGACACTGCGGTTTTTTCCTTTCTCTCTCTCTCTCTCTTTTTCTCTCTCTCTTTCTCTCTCTCTCTCTCTCTTTCTCTCTCTCTCATTCTCTATCTCTCTCTCTCTCTCTAAGCACGTCATGTTGCGTATCTCTTCCGCACATATGCACACTGACGCACATGAAGGCAAACATGTAGGATGCCGTGTGGCGTTGGGGGAGGCGAGGTGTTTTGTTCGCATGTTTGATGCATATTTGGCTGCAACCGGGCTCTCCTCCACCGGCCGGCGACCGCGGCGAAACTTGATACGTGTGCAACCCAGTGCACACTTGTCCGCCATTTCGGTTTGTGCGACGATGGCGGCCACCGTTCCACCGCTGTGCCGCTCAGCTTTCTGTAGAAAATGTTTTGTTTTTTTTTTTGGTGCACTCGGAGCTCACCTGCACTTTCTGCACTTGGGCTGAGCGAAGTAAAACAAAAAAAAACCAACACAACCGCCATTTTAGGACCGCATGGGACGCACGAGTGACGAGAAATTCATTAGAAAAACCTCACATGTGCAAACACACACAGCCACACACATGTAAATTATGACGCTGATGATGGCGGTAAGCAAACAACCTCCATAATGCTTCTGGTATCGGTTGTCTCAGTGTGTGTGTACATTGCACATGCAATTCCCATCCGGTGGCATATTCTTTGTCCGGTGGCATATTCTCGCCGCAAGGACTTCCGCGCTTTCTTATCCCCAGCCAACACGCGTGTGTGCGTTATTGTGCACATTTGCAAAAAAAAAAAAAACAATGCCAACGCATTTGGCGATGAGGGACGCCATAATGTACTTCCTGGTTCGGGTGTGCGCGTGAGTATGTGGAGATCCTGCCATGTTTCACGGAACGGAAGCTGACGGAATCTTAACGTCCCAAAAGACAATGGATGCTTGTTGGCGTGCGTGCAGAAAGAGAACAAGTTCAAAATGGGGAACTATGAATATGTGTGCTGCGTCTTAGCAGCAGTTTGAATACTGTTTCCAGTACAGTTTTCTAATTAAATTACTCTAAATAGAAATTAAGGCACAAAACAATGGTTTATATCGCTATTTTCAATACTACAAGCAACCTTAACCTAAACAAAGAGATGAACGAAGCGAATTAAGTGAGGAAAACAAAACATAGCAACATCCAAAAGAAATATGAAAATGCTTAAAGGAAACGTTATTTTCCCGAAATTCACACAATGCGAGAGCATCTCCTTCTTAAAAAAATCTTTCATTGCAATTTTATCAATTAAAGAGAAGGTAATATTGTTGAAAATCAATAATTAAAAAAATAATGATTCAACGATTTCGTCACAAAAGAAAGAAGAAACAATATTCAAAACGTTATTCCGTAAAAAAATGGTTTTTACGGAAAAACTAAAATTAAAATGTTTCCAGAAGCTTTAAAAATTTAATTTATTTGTTTATTATTTTTTAAGCATTATCTTTTTCCTTTAAATATAAAAATTGTTTTATGATTTTTCAATCGGTAAAAAAACTGTAAAATGTAAAACATCGAACATAAAACAATACAGCCTTTGAAACAAACAAATATCAAACATTTAGCTACCAGATTGTTCATGTTCGATCGGATATCCGGAAAGCGGAGCATCCAAAGTGTACATTGAATTTCTAATGTGCATTATAATTACCTACCGATCTTACGCTTGACTAACGATTCCCAAACAATCAACCTCGTCTAATATTCGATTTGTTTTTCGTTTTTGGCCATTAATAATCATCCTAATAAGCGATGTATGTGGCGGCAAATGGGCAAACGCGGTAGCCAGTGCCCTTTGATGTCCCTTGTGCCGCCACGCCGACGGCCGCAAGACAATCGAACGAAGTACGACCGGCTCATATTACAAAACATAGACCAAAGCGGAAAGGAAATCACCCTCGAATGGCCTAGCGGCGGTACCGAACGATGATGACGGACCCGAAACGGACGGCATGACATAAAGTTTCTGCTGCTTGAAAACGATCGCGCCCGCGTAGTGCAAGTACTTTTTGCCGCACTTGGGCTGCTTTTTTCGGTTGTTTTTTTTTGTGCCTATTCTCTCTGCGAACAAAAAACAAAACCCAAGCCGCATCTTCGCAAGGAAACCGGAGAACACGCTCGGTCGGTGACAAATAAGACGACGGCAAGTCCGGGTCTGTTCAAATTCAAACACGCCAGACGCAACGCAAACATAAATGACAATCAAAGGAGAGGCCGCTGCTGCTGCTGCTGCTGACCGGTGTTGAGCCGCCTTGGCCGGACCCCAAACACCGAAACCGTGGGATCTAATTACTGATGATTGTGCAAATTGTGAGCATTTTTGTCGCCGCCGCAGGGCCCCAAAAAAGCAGCAGCAGGGATTAATTGCTGCTTATCTAAACACGAGTGGGGCGCGGGTTGAGGTCGGTTTATTTACTGTCCGCTCTGCATTTGTTTGAAGTTCCCATACTATCGTTACGTTTTACGAGAAGAACGAGTGGGTCGATTGATTTTCAAAGCTTCCTACGGATTGGAAACGCTGCAATCGTGTTGACGGAGACTTTGTTGCAGTAGCTGCTGCAATTGAAGGCTTTTCCGATGCCCCATCCGACCGGTGGTTTCGTTCAATGTGATAAGCGATCGTTCCACGGCAAATGGCCCATTTCCGGGCCACCGGGCAGGTTGGGCTGCCTCAGTCGGTTATTTGATTAATGAAACCATTTGCGCGAGGAAGAAGAACGCAATGGAGAAAAATACTCGCGCGAACCCGTTTTCCAATCCACCGGGAATACTTGGTGGGTTTTCTTGAAACGAGAGACTATGAAGTAATAAAAACATATAAACCTAGAAAATTGAAGAAGCAAAAGACTGGTTCTTCAGTCTACTAGTTCAGCAATAAAACGACAACAAGATCTCATTGACAGTAGGTTGCATTTTATTTCTTGAGCCATGTATTTTTACGACTATGTTATGGGCGAAATATCTCTTAAATAATCTACTGTCATCAGGAGCGAGCAAAAACCTGAAGAATAGTGCACATTTCTAGTACAAATAGGGTAAATTGAAGAGAATTTTTTTTTTAATCCAAGCCTTAAAGAATTTATTGAAATAATGTTCAAAATTCGTCAAAATTCTGGTCATGGTTTAACTTTGACTTTTTGGATACGGGGAAAGTTTTTCGATAATATTTTTTATTAAAATTTTTCAAAACCGTCCCAACAAAGAAACAAAACCTGCCTTGCTAGGGCTAATTCTAAAAAAAGCTGTCTTATCCTTAGTCAACCTGTCAAAAATCGACGAACTACGTAGTGTGGAGGAAGTAGCAGAGATATGTTTTTCCCGATATGAGTAGCAGAGATATGAGATATGATAATTTAATTACTTTATTTATTTCAATACTTATTATTTTTATGGTATTGTTTTCAAAATTGTTAATCACTAGTAAAGGTTATGAAATGTAAAAAATGCAATAAATCAAACTTTTGAATCGCGTATTGTTTTCTATGAATCAAAAGAACCTTTAAATCAAAAAAGGCTTGTACAAAATCGGAACACGCTTACAAACCGTTCTAAAGTTGTCCACCATTTTGAACCTCTCCGCAGACTCAGTTAAGCACCAGTGCACATTCCTTTTCCACGCGCGTTCTTAATTGAAATTTAATGATATTCTAGCCACCTTTCACCGTGGCAACTACTCCGCAGACCACCACCGAAGGTGACGGGCGGGCAACTATTTGTCCGCCACGGTAATGGCACGGAACGGTTGGTTACTATTGGCTGCTTGCAGTAAAGCTGCATTAGACGGGCACCGCTGCTATGCAGTGTGCCCTGAGCGGCCTAATCTCAACCTCACAGTCTCTTAGCTGTCCAGTGATCGTTCCGAGTGTCTTATGTACAGAACGCACTGCAATTAGTGAGGACGCACGCAGAACGCCCAACATGATCGAGCTTTTTTTGTACGCCCGCCAGACTGTGGGGCCTTTTTGCTGAATTCATTAGCACAAACTCAGCGAGTCACGCAGGACGGCGAGCGCGAATCGTCCGGATGGAGGGCGAGTTTCGCGTAAATGAGTTTATTTGTTCGACGACGGTACGGGACAGGGAGAGGGGAGAAGTTTGCGCCACCGCCGGCGGGCCACCCACCGAAGGTGCCATTTTCCCAACCACCACCGGGAACGGGTACACGTTCGCCTTAATGGCATCTGACACATGATTAATTTTTACGCCATTACAGCGCGCCAATCCACGGGCGCAAGTGACAATTCGTTGTTGTTTTTTTTTTTGTTTTGTTTTGTTTTGCTCGTCATGGAACCTGTTTAGTTCGTCGGACCATTAGCTGCGCTATTAGTTTCCGAAGCGAATGGGTTCCGATCGAAGGAAGCGTTGGTGCGTGTGTTTTGCGTTTGCGATGTTTGGCATACGATTAGCATAATCAAGCCGGACGTATGAGCGAAAGGATAATTGGGCGAGTGTGTCGGACGGCTAGCGATTCGGCATCGTCACGGGCCAAGGTGGCTGAGGTGATTCGTATTGACGCCGGCAGGTTAGCAGGTGAAAGACGGTTGCATGTCCTTTCCAGTTACCAGTGAAGCGCTCAAAAGCTTGTGTCGAAACTTGCACATTTAGACACGATTAGGACGTTCGAATGGTTCGCAGCGAACAAAAACTGAAAGAAAAACTCCCGCAGTCAAAAACAGAATGTCAATTTCGACTTAGTTTCTAAATTTTTATTAATTGGAAAAGGTTTGCATCGAGTTGCCGAATTTTGCCACAAATTTGAAGCCATTTTAATTCCAACTGGCCTACTTTTTGCTAAATTCTTTATTTATTTGTACATCTATTGCTGTTATTACCCAATTTACCGCGATTTTATCAGCATGATCGACAATCTGTCGATTTTAGCAGCTCTAGAATAAAAAAGCTACATACAACTAAAACTGAATCGCGCTTGAATGAAGCGCGCTTCAATTTATGTTTTGTATGAATATTTTGACTCCACAACTATCAGATTTGGTGAGTACTGATCGCTTAGGTACATGGCAGTCTCTTAAGCGTCTGCATTACAGAAAAAAATAAAAAAATCATATCATAAATTTAATTTTGAACTGATTTTTTGTACTGAAAAAATAACTGAAGAACAAAACATAAATTACTTATTAATTAACTTTCAAAAACAGTGTTATCCAACACAAACCACACAACGGTGAATGTGCCCCAAGAAACACAAAAAAAACGTCTGTTCACCACTAGGAACACTCCGTTTTATACATTAATTTCCTCCAAACACGTCGCT
The DNA here is from genome assembly GCA_000956215.1 of Anopheles farauti No. 4. NCBI lineage: Eukaryota > Metazoa > Arthropoda > Insecta > Diptera > Culicidae > Anopheles > Anopheles farauti No. 4. The sequence goes on along the minus strand of JXWZ01007381.1, from coordinate 2,463 downwards.
CAATCTCCCGCGGTCGGCGGGTCGCAACCTTTTCTTCACAAGAAAGATGAAACGATTCGCCTTTTGTCAGCTGATAAGCCCAACCGACCTGTCGAAGCCTTTCAGCAGCGGCGCCGTCGAATTGACGTTTACGGCGATAGTGGAACCGTTCAAGCCGTTCCATCCGAGCGCTCTGAAAACAGTTTCGGTGGCAAGCCAAACTATACCAACGAAAAAAATCCAAAATAAAAATAAACATTTGCCACTGTACCGAGCCGACTTATCAGCATTGAGAGGCCCCGGGAACCTGGGCGCGTTGGTACGCAGAAGGCCGAATTAAATGATGTCACGCCAGCAATACTAGAAGGACATTAAAAAACACCAGCAAAACACACACATCAAAGCGATCGCGCCCGATCGGCCAAGGAACGGCCTCTTTGATGGGTTTGTCGAAGGTTTAAAAAATTAACGGAATGCTCGTGTATGCGTGTGTGTGTGTATGTGTGTGTGTGTTGCATTCAGCTCTTAAAGCCTTGATCTTGAGTAATTTGGGTGGCTTTATGTTTCATTTCTTCGCTTTGGCTTCCGAAAAAGCCTCCCCTTTGGCTCATCGCTTCGAGCAAAACGGATTCTGCTGTTAATGGCGCTATCACTGCAGTCCGGTGGTGGAAGCTTTCGCGACACGTTCGAGGAAAGACGGGAGGCGTGGTACGCGAGAGAGATATATGTATATGGAAATAACCAGTAGCTGCCAGCGAGGCGATAAAAGCACTAATGAAACGACTTTTTATTCTCTCGTCCGTTCGTGGTTTTCATTCATTCGGCAGCAGCTTCTATATTGAATTGTTTTGTGCGATGCTTTGCCGCTGGGTGCAAGGGGAGAGGTGATCCCGAGAAAGGGAATTGAGATAGTGAGGTACATTAAATGTACCACCCAAAACGCCAACCACCGGTTGGACCCGAACGACGGACGTAAACAAATTAAAACGAATACTTTATTGCACGTTCACCCGCTTGGTGTGCACGACGCGATCCGAGATTGGAACCGGCGTTTGCGTTTGTTTCTTCCTTTTTTTTCAAAATACTGAAACTTATAGGTGTTCTATAGGTTTGTTTGGCCACCGTCGTCCAAATCGCAGCATTATTTAAATTGAATTTTCACCTCATTAAGCGTCTGAAGTAGTGAAATCTCTCTTTTTTTTCATTCGAGACAAAGAAAACGTTCGAGCCCTGTTATGCTTCTCACACCCCTACGGATACAGAAGGAAGCCATCAAATGATTTTCTAAGTACCTTTCCCCAAAACCAAGCTGAATTGATCAAATAATGTACGGTAGTTTATTGCAATACCTAGCCATCGGCGGAAGGTGTCCCCTAATCGGTCCCGGAAACGTATTTTACACGCTCCCGTCCGCATGAAAGCTGGTCCCGGGTTCAGTTTGCGGGCACCTCATAAAGATGGTGAGTTCATTATTATCTAATGTGGAAGTGTGCCGTTCCCTCCCGCCGCCCCGTATTACAACACTCGGTGACTTCGGCGGAGAAGAAGCGAGACCTGAGCCCGAGTGATAAGCGACGAACCCCGTGTATAAATTCCCCAAAAAAAGCGTGATAATCGTGAATCCGTTTCGGGTGTGGATTAAATCGGAAACGAACGCAGCGCCAGCTCGCATCTATCGCACTCCTCCTCCCGCTTTCCCTGCTCCCGTGTAATGCCTAAATAAAGCTATCGCTTTATCGTTCTCTTTCTCTCTGTCTCTCTCTCTTTCTTCGATCACCTTTTTTTTGCTCCTCCGCTTTGGGGACAGCATCGTCCGGAGCGGTGTGCCTAATTGAATATTCCACTATTAATTACCACACCACGCAAGACGGTCACAGATTGTTATATTGTATCGCTCTCGCCCCACAAGCTCCACCTCAAGGTTGTTGATCATGTCATTTTTTCCTCTTAATTCCAAGCTGCTCGCACGCACAAGGATCACCCGGAGCCGAGCGGTTAGAAAATTGAATTTCGAATCATCGAACCCGGGAGGTGGCTCATTAACGTACGGTGACCACGCTGATGTTGATGATGATGATGACCATCACAGAACGTGCTTCTCTGCGTTCCCACCGCCCAGTCCCGGTCGGTGCAATAAAAAGTGAATTTTTGTAAAAAAATTTCAACATTTCTGAAACGGACCACACGGGACGCTTGGGAATCGTATTGGGGCTTACCTGGTGCCACCTGGGCTTATTGTCACCGGGTGCCCACCGTGGCCTCTTGGTTCGATAGTAAATAAATTGTCCAATCAACACCAAACACCCCATTCAAAAAAAATACAAAAAACGGCGGCAAATGGCTCGTCGTGTCATCGAGTTTGTTCCGAAAGTTCTCATAAAAGTTTTATTACAAAAATAGCATGGCGTGTGTGAGCCGCAACGCAACGGACAAATCTTTCCACTTGCGACATAAAAGGTGTTTTTTTTCTTTTGATATATATAT
>JXWZ01007378.1:0-16767 GCA_000956215.1 Anopheles farauti No. 4 | reverse complement strand
AGCGTGCAGCGAACCCTGTATTTACCACTTTATCTGTCAATCTATGTGTCAAACTCCCACAACACAACATCAGCTGTATTCGTAGAAAGAAAACAATTGCATAGCAGCGGGGTGCGTTTTCAGCATAAAGAAATAGAATGCGGGTCGCCAAATAAAATAACCGTAACATAACACCCTGACCGCATCGCTGATGTAGTGCGTTCGTAGCGAAATTAGTGCCGTTCAACTTACACCATTCCCGGCAGAAATGTAGAATCTGCACGTTTGTTTGCATCACCAACATCAAGCTTAGTGGAAAATATTGTTCGTGGCAAGTGTGTTTAGAAAAAAAATGTGAGTGTGTGGATATTAGCCACGCTGCGGGTTCCTGCTGCAGGGTTTGACTCATCGTATTGAACAAAAAAAAAGTTGTATAGAGAAAGACGCCCTAGCGCTGCCACAGGCCGTTATCAAGCTCATTACACGATTGCGTTGCGTTTTTTGCCTTTTGCTTCTTCGCTTGATTAATGCGTGTTTTGGTTTTGCACTTTTTTTTGTCTTTTCAGAAATTCAATCAGCCACGCTAAGAAAGGCATAATACAAACACAAACAGTCTCCCCCTACACACGGACGCTGCTCCTACGGCCGGGCGCGGAGGAAAACGGTGAATGCAAAGAATCCGCCTACCGTCCAGCCAAGGGCGCCAGCAAAGGATGAGCTCGACCTACCCGAGGGCACCGATCGGTGTGCGCGTGCTTAGCTACCTGTCCGCCAAACTGTGTCCCCGGTTGCAGGCCAACCGTGTGCTGCTGTTCAAATGTTCCGTCCTTGGGTTGACCTACCTCGCCTACACCTGCTACCACATGACGCGGAAACCGATTTCCGTCGTCAAATCGGTGCTGCATCGAAACTGCTCCACCGTCACGCTGCCACCGGAGTTCGTAACGCCGCCGGGTGGCGGTCCAACGGTGCCACCGTTCCCAACCGATGGCACCTGGTGCGATTACGCACCGTTTGATCAGCCCGACTTCAACTCGCTGTTCGGTGCGCTCGATTCGGCGTTCCTGTTCAGCTATGCGATCGCCATGTTCTTTGCCGGCTTCATTGCGGAGCGCGTATCGTTGCGCTACTTTCTCGCCCTCGGGATGGCCTTCTCCGGGCTGTTTTGCTATCTGTTCGGCATGGCCAAGGTGTACGACATACACGCGCTCTGGTACTTTATCGCCGTACAGGCACTGGCCGGCATGTTCCAAACGACCGGCTGGCCCGGTGTCGTCACGATCGTCGGCCGCTGGTTCGGTAAGTCGAAACGTGGCCTCATCTTCGGCATCTGGAACAGCCACACGTCGATCGGAAACGTGCTCGGCACGCTGATTGCGGCCCATTACGTCGAGCGGGACTGGTCGATGTCGTTTGTAGTGCCCGGATTTCTCATGGGGCTGTTTGGGTTCGTGATGTTTCTGTTTCTCGTCGAACGGCCGGAGATTGTGGATTGCCAGGAGAAGGTGGCCGATTACACGCGCACCGGCCGGAATGAGTCGGATGCGAGCTCCAGCTACCGCCGGGTGGACGATAGCAGCGTGAGCGAGGTGGAAGATATCGCAGAAAATACCAGCGCCGAACAGGTAAGCATCAAGCTAAGGCAAAAGGGCGGAACCTAGGATCGTTGTAAACTAACCGCTCGCTTCGCGTATCGTAGCAACGAGAGGCTAATCCGTTTACTATGTTTCTTTTTTTGTTTTTTTTTTTACTGTTTTGCTGCCGAATCTCACGTCTGCCTTTGCGCCTGGTTTGGTTTTTGCGTAATCTCCGTTTTATGTTGCTTTTCATCCGCGCAGGATAATGCTTCAACGAGAAGCTTACGTGGCAGTTATTACTCTGTAAGTGCATGGTAGTGGCTAAGTGAGATAATGGTTGGTGCGTCACTAACAACGTAGCATATGTCGTTATTTTAAGTGTTTACTTTTGCCAAAATCATGTAAATCATGTAAATCATGTTTCTAATGTAATTGCATATCCTTCAAAGTTCTTACATCAATATAGATAGGTAAGCTGAGTGATATGGACGACCTTTTTATTGGTCATTTCACATAATCTAACAAATTCAAGTTGTCATACGTTCAAGAAACAAACAGTTATGAACATAACGTGTAGTTTAAGTAAAGCGTTGAGATATTTCCCATTGCATAAAAAACACAATTGTCTGCAATGAAAACTATGCCTTTTAAAGCGATAAAAATTTAAAAAAAAAACTTAAACAAATCAATTGGGGTTCATTGCGATTGCTTTAGTACCTGTTTTGTTGATTTTGTTGCTTAACAATCCAATAATGAGCTTCGCTGCTTGGCAACCACTGGCGCGTAATAAGCAATATGCACCACAGTAGGCTTTGTGAACGCGTTTAACAACATGTTAGATATCCTAGTGAGACCTGCCATCCAACGGAATGTTCTTTTTTTCTTGTTTTGCGGCTTCTAGCAGGACGTCAACGAACGGACACCGATCCTCGGGAGCATCAATCGGGCACCGGCGGCACGTGAGAACGCGATCAGCTTTTTCAACGCCCTGAGCATACCGGGCGTGGTCGAGTTTTCGCTCAGTCTGTTCTTTTCCAAGCTCGTTAGCTACACATTCCTTTTCTGGCTGCCATTCTACATACAGCATTCAAGTAGGTGTTATGCCGTGTGTGTGTGAATATTGCGAACAAATGAATCTTACCCCGTTGTTGTTTTTGATGTTGTTGCGCTACCACAATCAGCCTCCATGGGTGCAAAGCTGTCGGCGGACGTATCGACAGTGTTCGATATTGGTGGCATCATCGGTGCGATCGCGGCCGGCATGCTGTCCGATGCAAGTGCCATGCCAGCCACCACCTGCACGGGAATGCTGGCGATGGCTGCCCCGCTGGTAAGACAGATTCATTCGTTTCTTAACAAGATTTTATCTAACAGCAATATTCCTTCAATACGCCAGCTCCTGATCTATCGATACTGGGGAAGCGTTTCCCTTTCCGTCAACATTCTGCTGCTGTTCGTCGTGGGTCTGATGGTGAACGGACCGTACGCACTCATCACGACATCGGTCAGCGCCGAGCTCGGGCAGCACAGTTCGCTGAACGGTAATGCGAAAGCGCTCGCTACGGTAACGGCCATCATCGACGGTACCGGATCGATCGGGGCCGCCATCGGACCACTGCTGGCCGGCATGGTTTCCGGATGGGACAACGTTTTCTACATGCTGGTGATATCGGATCTGCTCGCGCTCGCAATGTTGCTGCGCATCAGCAGCAAGGAATGCTCCCGGCGCAACATCAACCGAAGGCACAACGTTCGCATCGAGTGATTCGCGCGAGCGAGTGCGCTTTCCGTAGGTGTGCACAAATCACACAGCACAGCGTCCAAAGTTGCGAGCTGTTCTTGCATGGTCTGATATACATATAAATATAAATATAGCTAAGCACGAACCCCTTCGTGGATGGGGAAAACGAGCGAGAGCCGACGCTACCAACGGATAGTCTCTTTTAACAGTTATCCTTTACGCAGTAAGCCTCTTAAAATAAAGCTTTTTACCCGGTGGTCTCATCTTACGCATTTGAATTTACCTTTTTTTTGTCGGACTTCTTTCGGGGGAAGGAGGAGGGGATGAACCATCTCTGGACACTGGCGCATCCTCGGGCAACTATTTTTCTATACCTTTTTATTCATTATTACGTTAAAATCACAGCAGTCTTTTAATGATAAATTTGTTCAACTGTTTTCCTTTTCTGGTTTGATTTGTATGTTTTCTTCTCCGCGGTTGTTATTTGTGTTGCTGTTTTTTCTTCTTTCCTTTCTAGCGTGTTTGTTTACTTGCATTAGAGTGGGTGGTTTCTAGTGGTTGCAGCAGCAGTAGTAGTAGTAGTAGTAGTAGTAGCAACGGTTGCTTTGTGTGACGCAGTTCGAATTACTTCCAGGGGCGGCTGGCTATTTTTGACGGTTTAGCTTCGGGCTGTGGTGGATGAATTTTGTCCTGCGCGTTTCTATTAGTTTTCACGTTTGTTGCTTTTTCTCTGTATATGTGTGTGTGTGTATTTGTTTACACTTTTGTTTACACGCTAACTTTGCCCCACGATCCATCATCATTCCGTGTTTGTGGCTGTCTTTTTACTTTTTGTTTCGGTTTTCTTTTGTTTTGTAGTGTAGTCAATAGTAAACGCAATAGAGTTCAATATGGAAATACTAGCCACTATCGAGCTATTTTAGTATGTATGTATATATGGTAGGCTAAACCTAATCACTTACACTCGAATGTTTGACGTTTGTGTGCCGCACGCATTTTTGCAGGGTTGTTCGGTTGCGATTATATTCAACGTTTGCGGATGCGTTACTGGACCCCTGACATTCGATACTACTATGGTTGATTCAAACCACTCTCTCGCTGATTAACACAGGTGTAGTAAGTTGAAGATCTTAATAAAACTGAACGAACGGCAACAGTTAAACCGTAAACTTTCTTTGTTTAAATCACTTAACGGTGTTGTTGAATCCACTACGGCACGAAATAAACGTACACTACAATCATTCTAAACCGCAGAGACAAGATAACTGAAAACGTTCCATTATACAGAGAAATAATTTCCAGTTTTCCTTTTATTACCAGTGGCTTGTATCAAATACTAATGAACTGGCTTCCGGCACTATTCAGCCACTAGCATCGACTTGAACGCAATGAAACGAACCGTGCTAGGAAGAAGAAAATTTCAACTATTCAGAACTCACACTAACCACATCAATTAAAACGCATAAAATTTTTAAAAAAAACATGGATAAAAAACCTGATACAACTCGGTTATTTTGACCGTCAAACCCTGCACAGCGCCTGGACATTTGTCGTCCTTTTTGCACCATCAGCGCACATTTGATCCAATGAATTAAATGGCGACTTTGACCATTTCTGTTTATTTCTACTCCCCTGCTAAACGGCACTACTCGAATGCATTTTCAACTCCACAGACTATGGTTGCTTCGATTTGTTAGCTATTCTACAACTTGCTCGGTTTTAGTATATATTTATATATGGGTGTGTGTGTGTGTGTTTGTCCTTATAAAGTCCATGGATCGAGAGACACAGACAACACAGCGTGTGTTGGTTGTGTATTGGTTCATATTTAATGCTAACGTACGTTTGTTTTACCTTTGTATTAAGAGTTTGAGTTGATTTGTGCTGATGCGCCTCTCGCTCGTTATTTTGCAACAATTTACACACATACACACTCGTACGTATAATGCCTCCCTTCTATAGCAAACATCACGGGTATGCAACGATCATCAATAAATATAGAGCTCTCAGAATAATGCACAACATTCACTATTCGCATTTGTGAGTTTGTGTTTTGCGATTCTCTTACAAGTGTGCTTGTTTGTTTGCTCCTTGCTTTACATCGGGAATGTCCTTTAGGTTACTTTTTATTAATTTTCGACCACACTTTCGCATCGCATTGGTACAGTTTTATATTTAATAAATCTCCACACCCCTTGCTTCACTTGCTAGACGATAGTTTTACGACACACCGCGCATCGGAACGGGTATGAAAGTCTTGTTTTTTTTCTATTCTTCTTCTTCCTCTTCTACCACTTCTTCCTCTACACAGCTCGCTCGCCCACACAGATTGCGTTACACATTTGGAATGTTTTCACTTCAGAAATTGCACATTAATTGGTTCATTTGTAATTGTTCGTCTGTGGGGTGTTGTATGCTAGCGGATAGGGGTAGCATAATCACATGCGTCATTATCATTAGAATGGATTTGTATTTGTTTGTCGGTGTTTGTATTGCCTCTCATTCCGGAAACTGTGTTTGGACACATTTTGTCAAACAAAACAACAACAAACAACCCCTAAACAACCTTTGTCCTACAGAAAATTTTCTTTTTTGTCGTCATTCTCCGCGTTTTGAATGTAAATTTAATGTTCGGTCGCATGAAACGTCGCACTGCAGCGGAATCAGTAACTTGCGAAATAGTAACGCAATTTGTAACAAAAAAAAAAGAATATAAATTGAGTCGGAGCCCGCACGGCCTACTATGTGCGCGTTCAACAAAGTCTAAAGAGAAAGATATGAGTTTGACAAGGTAGCAAGCAGTGATAGCCGTTAATAATAACAGTAGTAATAGTTGCAGCTGCAGTTGCTGTTAGTAGGATACTTGCATTTTTTGTATGTGTCGGAACGTATATCTTGCGATAGGCATTTCGTTCCACAACCCACAATTACCCACTCACAACTCGACTCGAACAGCTGTTCCTAAGCTGAATCGAGCGTCGGAGCTGCTGTGAATTAGTCTTCGAGATTAGTACGCTACCTAATACGGGCGGCCCTCCGATGGGGAACAACGTAGCAACTACAATCACACACTCACTTCCTACGATACCGGCCGGTTTGATCCGCAGAACCTTCCGAATCTCTGAGTTGGTGGGGATTTGTGTAATGGAATTGAAACTTGAGTCCCGCGCAAGCTGGCTTTCGGTTTTAGATGCGATTCTAGTGAATATATTGCTAGCAGAGCGCGCTGCTATGAAAACGAGAAACGAAAGAAGCTCAACAATCTCTTTCACGGTTCCCTAGTGTCGCCCTGATAGTCGCCCTTTCATGCAATACATACACCTAATATGTACCTACATCGTTTAACAATACTATACACATACACGGGTGAACAAGGAGAAAAAAACTATCTACTTGGCTATTGCACGGGAACGTGTGGTTCGCTCGCGGGCGAAATCAAGGCGATCTCCTCCTTCCACTTCCCTTCTCTGTCTCTCTGTTCTTCTTCTGCTAAGCAGTATCTTCTTCCCACCTAACTTTCGATAAATTAAAATAAAACATCCGAACGCCATCCGCACACAGCTTAGTGCGGCAAGTAAAAACTTCATCGAACCTAATAAATTAACTAATCAAAATAATTGAACCACCTCCACCACCACCAGCTCCCTCGCCGCGTCGCCCGCCACCCGGGAAATTAGAGTCGTGTGGTCGCGGCATGCGGAGGAGGGAGTGGTGGTGAGGTTGGGGAAGGGTGAGATTAAAACATACGCGAACGGCAGTCGGTCGCAAACACTGTTGCGCCACACTAAGCCGGGTCCGTTTGTGCGAATGCGGAACTCGAGCCGAACTCAACTGGCGTACCGAAGCGTATCTAGCTTGCTTCAAACCGTCAGAGAGGTGATGAGCTGCTGGCACAACTTCCCGTACTCGTACTGGTCACCCGAGATGCGCCGCAGCTTGATGCCCTTGCTGCCCGTATTGCTGTTGTCCTTGCTGTTGCGTCCTTCGTACACCTGCAGCTCGATCTGCAGCCCGCCGGAGAACTCCAAGCTAAGGTTGGATCCGGCATCGGGTCCGGTTCCGGTGCGGCTGCTGGAACAGATTGCGGTATTGGAAGCTGCTTGCTGCAGCTGTTGCTGCTGCTGTCCGGGACGCTCGCTGTTGCTGAACGAGACACCGGCACCGTCGAGCTGTGCGTTCGGGTGGTCCGTTTCACCCGCGACCCCAGCGTTCCCCCGTTTGTTCCCATGCCCGTACACGACGCATCCCTTCGGTGGCATCGTCGAGTCGAGCGTTCGCTTTACCAGCTCGAGAATGCGTGCCGAATCGAGCGATGAGCATTCCTGCGGAAGCGGCAACTCGTAACACTCGTCGCCCTTCGCACCGTCGCACAACGAGTCCGGACTCAACCGGGCCGCACCGTCCTGTTCGGAGGAGTTCGAGTCGGCACTCTTAAATCCGGACGAGCTCGCCATTGAAACCGTCGTGGCCGGTTCCTGGCCCGGTGACAGGGCCGAGTGGTTCGAATCGTTGCTCAGGCTATCGTCACTGAAGCCGAGCGATTTGTCACTGCCCCGCCGCACGTACGACTCGCTCAGGTCGGACGTGTCGAGCTTGGCGGAGGATGCCGTCGTTGCGGACGAGTTGTTCTCCGTGTCAAGGCTCGCCTTCCGTCCGACACCGCGCGTTATCGACGGCATATCGCTCGACGGTTCGGTGATGAGCAGGCCGGAGAAACCGAGCCCACTGGTCGTGGCGCTGCTGCTTCCACCGCCGGTCGTGTGACAGCAGTTGAGCGAATCGTCACTGTCACCGTGGCTCGAGTCGGACAGAGCAACGAGCGTTATCTCGCTACCCTGCACGTCCGTCAGGCAGATCTGCGGATGGGTGGTGTGCATTTGAAAGCTCAGATCCTCCGGGGACGCATTCGCCGAATGGCTCTTGAATGGTGCCACTGTCCCCGCCGTCGCCCCCGAATGTTCCTCCTGGATGATGCACAGATTGTTCGGCGACGTCGGTGGCGTCGCGCAGATGCGCATCGTTTGCGGTGGCGGTGGTGGTAGCAGGCCACCGAAGTAATTAACCGGCGTGGTCGCACCGGACGATGAGTAGCAACCGGCCATGCTGATGCGGCCGTTAAAATCAATTTCGACACTGTTCACGATGTCCATGCTGAGATCAAGCGGTTCGTTGCAGGCAACGGACGGCGGGAAGGTGGGTGTCGTCGCGACGGACCCCGACGTCCCTCGCGTAATCGATCCACCCGCCATCGAAGTACCGCTACCGCCTGTGTTTAGTGTGCTGATACCGCGCGTAATCTGATGCATTGGAGATGCCGCACCACCACCACCACCACCACCACTCGATGATCCTCCTGCTGATACTGCTGCTCCAGCTCCAGCGGAACCGGAAGATCCTCCGATGTTCCCGCTGCATCCACTAACGATCGACGCGGTCGATCCGGGCAGTGCGAGCGCACTTGGTGGTGGTCCGGGTAGGATCGGTGACGAGCAGCCGCTGGTAGCGGTGGAGTAGTACACCGGCGACGGACAGCCGCTGTTACTGTTGCTGCCCGGGTAATCCAACCCGGACAGATGGCACATTCCCGTGCTCGAAGCACTCACGGCAGACGTTGGAAAACCACCGGCGTAATGATGATGGTTTCCGAATGCGGCTCCGAACGCACCACCGGCCATGTAGCTAGGCTGCATGCCACCACCACCACCCATCGTAAATCCGGTCGGACGGGCCGTCACCGGGTAGCCGCCGGTATTGGCTCCACCACCGTGCCGTAGCGTCGAACTCAACGGTGATACACTCTGGCTGTGTTGTAGCTGCAGCAAGTTCATCCCGACGTCCAGCATTCCAACACCAGCACCGCCACCTACACCACCACGTACCAGCCCCAGCTGATGGCCCACCTCGTACGGCATGGTGCGCGTGTTCAGGATGGTTTTGGCCGTCTCAATCTGCAACCGATTCTCCTGCACCAACTTCTCCAATCCCGGCACGAGCGACAGTAGGACGTCATGCGGTACGGTAATGTCCTGATAGGCCACCGCTCGATCATCCACCACTGTCGTCGTCGCAGACGTTGTCACGAATGTTTTGCAATGCATCGGTGACCCAGGCAGGCTGACGGAGTTGTCCGCCAGTGGAGGGCTCGGTGTGATGAGTAGGTTGTTGCGTTGCTGGTGCTGGTGCTGCTGCTGGTGGTGTTGGAGCTGATGTTGTGTTGCTGCTGCCGCCAGTGCCGCAGCATGGAGACCTTTCTGGAGCTGCTGGCACTCCTGGAATGGGCCCTGGAACTGGGACGTTATGCGGGAGCCCTCGGACGCGCGACGCACCGGACTGTAACGACCTGGTTGGGAAGCGGAAGAGCAGAATCATGCATGAGACCGGGCGTACACAGGGCCTGCGAAAATGGTTAGTTGACTGTTGGACAATGAAATAAAAAATGTGACGTTATGAAAATGATATGTAAAAATGAAACCGGGTTTTTCTCGTGGATCTTTTAATCTTTGAATCAGCAGAGTATCATTTTGCGCTCAGGACGTTGAATCCTGTTGTCAATGTTCAAATCAAGAAGAGTATTATGGACAAACGTTACACCCCAACGTTGCTCACCTTACCCGTGAATATCAAGAACACCGGTTTCATTTTTACACACCTGAAAACAAAACGTCAAGTATCATCAAAATGACAACGGAAATGACATCCCAGTACACCACAATCTACACTACATTAAACGGCAAAAACAAATACAAATAGCATTACGAAACTAACAATCAGTATATGAACTACTCTAACTACATGTGAATGTTAGAAGAAAAAAAACGGTCATGGGAGGTGGAAAGTGACACGTAACGAAAAGCGTATGGCGTCATGAATGTTGTGTTAAGTGTTAATGGCCAACCGCGAACCGTGAAGCAACCGTTTGCCACTGCCCCATCCTTTCTCGTATCGCTCTTTCTATCCCTCTTTTTCTGTTGATGATCTCTGTTGGAATGTTCGGGTTAATCGGCGAATGCTCGTCCGTTAAACTGGCCTGTCGAGTGGAGTGGCCAACAGCTACTTACCGATTTCCTGCACCGTCGGTAGCTTACAAGTACGGGCGGCGTACCGTCTGTTACAGATCTGTGACAGTGCCGGCGCTTGCTGTTGCGGTTGCTGGTGGGCGGGCGGTGGTGCCGGTGCGCCCGCCCCGGACGCCACCAACATACCTCCCAAACTGCCGCCGACAACAGTGGCATGTGACGTCGGTGTATGCACCTGATGCATCGGAAGCCCAGTTGGTCCAGTGTCGACGAGCGGACCGTGGTGCTTCGCCACCGTGGAGGATCCCGGCGAGGTAGACCCGACGATACTGCCCGTAGACGATCCCAGCAGCGACGGTGGCAAATAGTCTCGGTTCATACGCGCCTCTACCTCCCGTATCAGATCCGGACTTATCACTGCGTGTGTGTGTATGTGTTTGTGTGTGTGTGTACATACACAGCGCACGTGTGTTCGTATGGTGTGTGTTATTTAAGGGTGAGCAGCAGTTTCGTGCATGTTTTGTAGTTGTTTTGTTGATAAAAGTTTTGCACGCAACGCAACAGTGGCAGCGAATACGTTTGTTTTGTGTTTAAATAAAATATTTACATTCACAAAACACAGCGTAAAAGAAAAAAAAGAAAAGGGAAATAGGAAGGGTTGAAAAATAAAATGGTAGATAAAAAAATGTAAAAAAAGAAAACGTAAAGTAGAAACGGTATGGGGATCGTAGTAACAAAAAGGGAACAAAGGATTACAAAAAAAGGAAAAACATAACAACACTAGTACACGTACATCGAAATTTACACATTACTCGCCCGACAGTATTTGGAACGGGAACACACTTGGTGCAGGAGGTGAGAAAAGACAAACATACTTAAAACGCATCGCTCGGCAAGAGCGCTAGCAATTGGCGCAAGAAATATATTCAAACGACATGCAAGGAAAAGATTGACACGAATCGACAGGAAACACACTAGATCAATCCGATACATAAACGAACCTAATAACATCGACACATTACGTTACTCAAACGATCTCTAGCTGTAGAAAGTATTTAAGGCACGTGTTGTTGGCATAGAGTTAGCCTAAACAGCAGCTTTACTTACCGGGCGGACGCTCCATGACGGTCAGTAGACCGGTACGGCGCGTTCTGCCTCCACCGCCACCACCACTCGTGCCACTAGCACCTCCACCAGCTCCACCACCTGCGCCTCCTGCTGATGGAGCCGGTGAGTGGGCCTGCGGTGGTTCCATCGGTGACGCATTTCCGGTCGACAGATCGTCGGTGCAGCCAACGGTGTGACGCTTCGTGCAGCCGCGGCCGTGCATATATCTAAAAATGATGGAGAGCAAAACCGCATGCGTTAGTTACTATCAGTGAGAAAATACATCAGAGATCAGGGCGCGAAAAGACATCATTTCCATTACGATGCGACACACAACGCTCATTCAATATTCCGGGTTCATTTCATCATTTGCATCCGAAAGAATGACCTATGGCATTCGCTCTTTCTCGCTCTCTCTCGCTCTTTTCCGTCAACTCTCTCAAAAAGTGTGCCACATGGAAATTCATATTTGACATTCTCGCGTTATGCCATAGCATCGGTGACTTGATGCTGACATAACGTTGACAAGAGAATGCGGATTACAGCAATCCACACATCGTTCTTCGCTCAACGTGCCCTTTGATCCACGCTTGCTTGGCACTGCGCACACAATGCACCTAAAAAAATGTAACCTCATTGCACGAAATCCATTTAGCGACATAGTCAATCGATATGTGTGTCTCGATTGCATCAGCTGTACGTCGAAGCATAAAGTAAGCTTTCGTAAAAACTCTTTGGGAGAAGTACTCACACAACCTAGTTAATAAAAAAAAACCGAATATGTATGAGAGTGCAACGAAACGAAAAAAAGACGCGATAAGAAATATAAGTAAAGGGAATATTTAACAGTTAAGTGACTTGATTGACACATGTCTCGATTGTTTCGTACATCATAAGCAATCATTTAAAAACACCTTTCCATTGCCGGTGAAAGCAAACATTCGGGGGAAACTTCTCCCTGAAACCCGAATTCTCAACCCTACGCGCATTTGCAAACAACTCACGCATGTTCTGCCTGATACGCCTGGTCTTTAAGGGCATGTACGTTAAAGGAATGAGATAAAGAAAAAGAGAACAAACAAACATAAAAAAAACTCGACTTCCTGACGCACTTTTGATAAGCCACAGGGGTCGTGCGCTTCGACAGCTTAAACGCGGCAGTTAACAGATTAAAAAAATGAGTCATCGTTTTAGGGCGCCTTTTTTTTTCTTTTTTCATTCTCCCCACTTTCCACCAAAGGAGGCAAAAATTTCGCGTCCATCGGCCGAATGTAAACACGATCAAATGTACCTTTGAATTTCATCGTTCGAATCGTCCGTTCCGTCACTGCCGGGCGTCTGCAGCATCACATGATCGACGAGGTGCGCGGCGGCACTGTTTACAACGCCGCTAATGGTGCCACCGCCGGGCGCACCCAGCATCGAACCGTCCGTGCCGGCTTGCTGCGATTGCTGCTGTTGCGATTGTTGCTGCGACTGCTGCTGCGAATGTTGCTGCGCGTGATCGTGGAAGTTGGTGGACGACGAAGGGTAGTAGATCTGCAGGTTCGCCCCACCATCGGATGCACGCCGTCCAAAGGAGTTTGCTGTTTGGGATGATGAGAGAATGTAAGCAAAACAGAAAAAGAGAGGGAGATAGTAAGAGACATTGCCGCGCGAGCGGAACAGGAAGTGCCCACTTACTTGCACCCATCACAGTCGGCGGTTTCAGCAGATGCTGATCCTTGATGGTGAGATTGTGTATCGGTTGGTTCTGCAGCGAGGGAATGTTGATCGGCACGTTCGGTGTCGGCGGAACGGGATGATCGTGGGGACCACCGACACCGCCACCGATCTTGAAGTTGATCGGCACAACGTTCGGGTTCACCAGCACCTGCTCGTGCGCCACATCGCCCGGTCCGACTGTGTGCCGCCGGGTGTTTCCACCACCACCGGTACCGTTGACACCGCACACCGGCGGGAACAGGTAATGGTCGCCACCTGCGGTGCCCGTGTTCACGCCGGTGGCGGCTTTCGGCATCGGACCGCCGGCCGGTATCGGTGCCGTTGCGGTAGGTGTGGTGACCGCCGCTGCCGCCTCCACCAGCGCGTACTTCTCCAGCTCCTCCGTACCGGCCAGCCCGGATGATATGTGCAGTATGGTCGAACCGACGCTCGTCAGCGGGCTCAACCGCTCGAGCGAATCGTTCTTGATGCACTCGGTCCGGTCGACCACACCGGTCGTAATACTGGTCTTGCGCGAGCGGGAAAACGCAAGATTGGCGTGATGCTGCAGCCGGCCCTTCTCTTTCCGCTTCTGGCGCAGCTTATCCACCAGCAGGTTGTAGATGGCGTAGATGTGATCGAACCGGCTCTCGTGCACCGACTGCGCGATCATGTCCGCCGTCAGGCCCGGCAGCTGCAGCATGTGCGTCATCACGATCGTGTCGAGGTTTTCCGACTCCCGGCACGTTTGCTGAAGCTGTTGCTGCACCGGTTGCTGCTGCTGCTGCTGGCCGACAGTGTTTCCCACGTCCGCCTCTAGCAACGGTATCGAGTTGTACTGCGCCAGCCACCGGTGGTGTGCGATCTGCTTGAGCGTGTACCGTCGCTCCGGTTCCACCACCAACATGTGCCGGATCAGCTGCTCGCACTCCTGCGACATGAAGAACGGGATGCGAAATTTGCCCGCCACCACCACGCTCCGCAGATCGTGCAGGGTTGTGCCGTCGAATGGGAGCGCACCGCATACTAGCACGTACAGCACCACGCCCAAGCTCCAGATGTCCGACCGCGGCCCATCGTACTCGACGCCCTGGAACACCTCCGGTGCCGCGTACGGTGGCGAACCGCACCACGTCCGCAGCGGTTGCCCCGGCACGAACGTGTTGCTAAAGCCAAAGTCCGCCAGCTTCACGTTCATGTCCGTGTCGAGCAGCACGTTCTCCGCCTTCAGGTCCCGGTGCACGATGCCCTTCCGGTGGCAGTAGTCAACCGCCGCCACGATCTGCGAGAAGATCCGGGCCGCTTCCTCCTCCCGCATCCGCCCGTTCGCCACCAGATGGTCGAAGATTTCGCCCTGCGCCGCGTGCTCCGTCACCAGGTAGATCTTGTTGCTCGACTCCATCACCTCGTACAGGCGCGTGATGTGCGGATGGTGCAACACCTTCAGTATCGAGATCTCCCGGAACGTCTTCGCCAGGTTCTCCTCGTCGAGACATGTTTTATCGATTATTTTAATTGCCACCTGCAAAAAAGGTAGGACAAAATTGAACAATATTAAGCTTAGATCATGAGATTTTTCTTTCGGTTCGTTTCAAACCCAACTCCGACCATGTCCCGCCCGATGTTTAGTGGACAACCAAACGAAACCTACGCTAGCGGGTGAGGTATATGTGGCACGTTATAAATTATTCAAAAACATCTGATTCGTCGCCATCCCTTTAGGGGTGCTCTCATTACGCCTGAACGTGAGGTCACACGCGGAGCGAAATCGGCAACGCTGAATGCAAATATTTTCAACCCAAACCCTCCCCCCAAGGCTGCGAACGAAATGGAAGCATCCTTTTTCGTCCTGCCGAGGGGTACACATCGAAAGGAACTTATTTTAAAATAAGTCCGGCCCGAAGGCATAAAATTGGACGACAGAATTGCTTCGCGGCCCCTACATTGTGATGTTGCCGCCGTTTGTTGCCATTTATGTGGGTCATGATGCCGCTGGCCCGCTCAAGCCCGCCCGTCGCTGGTCTTCTTTTAGGTTGTCCCGATCGGTGCTTGTCCCTCCCCTCGTTGCAGTTACACAATGGTCAGACCAAAGGAAAGCTTCTGGCAGCTGTATTTAGAAAGTATTGGAAGCGAAACAGTATGAGGAGCGAAAAAAAAAACAGAATCCACTCGCAACCAATACTATTTCCACCTCACTTTCCACCGTAATAGATGGATTTCCTTCGCTTTTAGGTCATTAAAAGTTCACCATTTCCGACCGATGTTCGAGGGCTGTGGTGGTTGTGTCCACCCGCCCCGTACCATGGTTGGTCATCATCATCATCGTCATCGGCATGGGATGGGTGAGGGGGTGTATCCGTTTCGTGCACATATTCCTCGGACGGTGTGAGCCTCCTCGCACGGTTGCATTTCGACCGGATCCACCAGTGACGTTGGATTGCTGCCGGCGGTGGGTTGTGTGGCGTTGTGAGTGATCGATTCGCCCTCGGCCTCCGCTCGCTGCTGCACAAATGGTGCATTATTTCGAGGCCCAACGTTCGTCATTCTACGCTTGGCCCCCGACGGCGGTGGTGGTGCCATTCCGGTCACTCCACCAACCAAGGACGTTTCACGACTTGTGCGCCACAGATCACAGAAGGATAATGAACAATTATCGTCCTTAAACCTATACGAGAAAATCACCCAAGAATGTTAATGAATAGTAATCGTAGAAAATATATTATTCCTCATTATGCACCCAACAATCAAAAAAGTGAACCCACTAGTGTAACAAAAAAAGCGTAACACAAAAACACAATCCCCCGTAATCGGTACGCATACGGCTAAGCATGCCATGTTTGAGATGAAAATTAGCACATCAGCCTGCTCCAATCACCGCCGGCTCAACACACACGCACACACGTGACACACCGTTGCTATGGTACATGCACATTTGATTGCGGTCGACGGGCCGCGGTGCTCGTGTGGTCAAAATTAAGGTGTTTGCCGTGCGGCTCGAAGAAACCCAAAAACACAAGATGGATCCGGGTCCGATTGCTAAGATAACGCGTTATCTACTCAGCGACCGAAGATGGATAAACTGGGCTGGCATGATCATATCGGCGCAGGTAACAACAGCCGCACAGCGCTGACCGAGTTGACATGTTGTTAAGGGTGTTTTTATTAAGAAGAGCACGCTAAGTGCCTACTCATTTCCGCACCGTGATTGTTACTTATGTGTGCGTGCGGTTTTGTTTCTGGTTTTGGAATCCCCCCCCCCCATAATCGGAGCGATTGCGGAAGGATTTTGTAGGCTTGTTTTCTATTTGTCTTCTCATTACGATCCTCATCTCAGACGGCTGCAAATTGAGCATTTCAGGGAATGGCCACTGTCTGCTTTCAGTAATCATTCATTAATGATCCTGGCTACGCTACGCCACCCCGATTGAATGTCAGTGCCCAAAAAAGTGAACAATTTGATCGGAAAAGCGCACATCCACCGAACCTGGCCGACCTTTAACATCCAATCGATTAACACCTGACCTATCGCATTTTAACCTTTATCGACCCCGCGCATTAACATTGCGTTCAGCACGTTGTGATTAAAAAACATTGTATGCATTTTGATGCCCATCACAATTTGTGCAGCATAAAGAACTTCTTT
>JXWZ01007374.1:0-20700 GCA_000956215.1 Anopheles farauti No. 4 | reverse complement strand
TGTATCTTAAAACACACCGTATGCATACTGATGATGATGATGATGTACTTGAGCACGGGTTAGAAAATCTAATTACACTAACGACAGCAGCACGACAAATGTTCACCCGGTTCGGGATGTCGATTTCCACCCTCCCTGTTGAAGGTGATGTTGATTGGAGGCGAAGAGTTTTGGAAGCACCGCATCGAAGATATACAGACGCGTGCACGAGCTGTAAAGCCAATTCCACCGTCATTGGAGCTTGTGGACAAACGAGTGTAGAACTTTTCGCAAGAGAAAAGTTTGTTCGCTTGTGTGCATTTGCGCGTGGTTTTTTTTATCACACGTGCTTCCTCCCTTTTCTCTCTGCGACGGAATCGCTATCAAAAGCACATCGTGCAGGTGCACCCGACCAGCATCATTATTATAATCAGACACCGAACGATGGAGCCATGGCGATGCAGTGCGCGAGTGAATAATATCTCCAGCAGGCACGCTGGCGCATTTTGTTGAATTATTGGTGAGTGCAAATGGTTTATTATAAGCTCACGCACGAACGACGGGTAAGCTTGTCCGGATTGCAACTGGAGGAAACGGGTGTTGTTTGTGTCTGATTTATGCAATTTGAGAAATTGGATGAACAGGTGTGAACATGCGCGCATCTCCACTCTTCCATTGCCATGATGGGATTATGGTTTTTCCCCGTGGTTTAAGAGCGTGGTCGTGTTCGGTTCCTGCAGACGGGCGCAAATATCTCCCGGCTTCCGCCTAAGAAAATTAATTCTCTCCCACCGAACGCAACACATCCGAGCGCAAACAGGTGCGTGAAAATGATGGCGCAGATTTGTTTCGGCACTGTCGAAGGAAAGGGTTTATTGATAATTCCATCACCTGACGCTCAGATTCGGCCGGGCCAGGGCTGGAAGGGTTATTTATGTCACAATGTTTATCTTGGCAAGAAAACAGATTAACTCCGATGGAGTTAGCCAATCGTTGGCCCTTCAAGGGTTCTGCATGTTTTATCCTCATACTGACCTACTTTTGAGTACAGTGGCAAAACAAATCAAACCTGTTCCGTCACGTTTGCTGTGGAACGCAGCACGGTAGTCGAAAATGGGAAAACACTGACGCAATGGGTCCGATCGCAATCTTCCCCGGCTACCGTTTCCGCACGTCATCTTCACACATAAATATTCATCCGCAATCAATTCATCATCAATTAAATGGCAAGAACGGAATGGCAGCGGATCTAACACTGCTAACGAGCGATGGAACTGACTTGCAGAATATGCTGCTTTCTTCATCAGTCTCAATCAATCTACACCGGCACGGTTTTCCTGCGGATCTGCGCTTCTTTGCGTGCGGATCACCGAAACCCGTACAGCTTCCTCAAATGACAGCGCAACTCTTTGTTGTTTGTTTGAAAACTAATAGCCGGACTAGGTTAAGCTGACAACTGGAAGCTTGTTTCACTGGCAGCTTTATGCCCCATCCGTGACTTGTTTGCTTGTTTTAGTGCTGCTTTTCATTATAAAAACAGACAAATTCTCTATGAAAGCATCTTTATAACTGGACATGAAATGGGCGAACGTGTACAAAAAATATGTCACGGAAAACAATATTGTCACGACTTCTGACATTTCATTACGGTGCTTTCAATCCAGCATCGCAAGAGATGAAGCAGCGATGCGGCATTGCCAACTGGATGGCATTTGCTGGCTTCGGGGGTTAGTATTTTTTGCCCGTATGGCCAATCTCTACTTCCCTCCCGCTCTTCCCATAACGCCGTTTCCCAACGAGTGAAGCTCCAAAGTGCGCAACCTTTGATATGCTTGCGTTGTTATGTTGTGGCGGGAAGTTAAGTTTAGCTTGATTGCTCGTAAGGAAGCTCCGTTCATTTGCTTCCCGACCCGGCAGGCTGTTGTTGGCATTTGGAAGAATGTCGAAACCTTTCGTTTGGCCAGCTACCCCGGCACGGGGCCTTTCTTTGCCGCCTCCGGAGCACTTGTTACAATCGATGCATTGTACTAACCGTTTTGATGGGAAGATTTAGATGTTTCGCTGTTCTCTTTCACAACCCTTCGACTGTATCCCCAAAACGGGCACCAAAAGAGCACAAACCGATGCGCCTTCCTATTTGGTGGTCTGGGATGAAGTTTTTGTGTGGGTGAACTGTAATAAAATAGGGAAAAAGTTGGCCGTTCGCCGTCTTCTCGATCGCTTTTCTTTCTACGAGAGTATTTAAGGTTTCGGTATCGATGCGAGTTAAAACTTTGTTAACTAAATGCAGTTAAATGGAACCGATGACGGCGTTGAGGACCAACGGGTTCCCTTTCTCCCTCAATGTACGTGTACTTAGTCTGGCTCGTAAAAAAAACTTTACATTCAGCATCGTTTCCGAGCACTTGTTCCAGTCCAGTGCCGGAAGGCTGGAAGAGGAATGAGGTTCCAGCAATTGCAATGTGCGGTTTTGGCTGGAGTCTTCGTTGCAGTCCATTGAACGAGAAGAGATAATCGTCTTGATGTTGAGCGCTGCTGTTCATCGCATTTCATTTGTCTCGTTATTTTGCTTCTCCGTCTAACGAGGCGCAGTGAGTCATCGTTTGTTTGTCTTCCATTTGTTGACTGTAGTAATAATAAATTCAGCTCGGAAAGTTTAGTAAAATGTTTTACTCCGCTCACAGAAATTTTGGATTAAATAGTAGGACAGTCATGTTCTTGAGGAACATAATAAACATCACTACACACAATGTTGAAAAAGATTAAATTCCTATCTGACATATTTAGGTAACTGGAACACAGCGGGCTGAAATAATTACAAAACAAAAAAAAACAAGAAGCAACAAGATCCTATTGGGATATATCATTTAAAAAAAAGAAGATGAAATCTCCCACTAAGAAGCTGCATTGGCCTGCTGAGCTCTATCTGATGATTTCGGGGGACTTCCTCCTACGGTTAATTGAAAAACGAAAAAAATACCATCATCTAGCGCATGGGCTTCGTCATCGCTTGCCCGTATCATCGATACGATTAACATCTTCTTTTCTTGCCGATTTCTAACGGGCCTGCCGAGCACTCGATCGATCGTCGGTAACCGACGGTTGATCAACTTTCCACCAAATAAGGTCCATCCCACGTAAGCTTGGGAGAGTGATTTCCAGCTATACGCGATCGTATGTCGATTAAATCAAAAATCGATTGTCTCGATAGGGTAGTTGGTAGTGAGAAGAGGGATGGGATGAAGGAAGGGCTTTTTGAGCGACCACAGAAAGAAGCGTTAGAGTGCATATGGTAGCGCGTGCACTCACCACCAACTAACTTAGATTGTGTGAACGTGATCTAATTTTCCACTGGCTGATGCGATGCATCAGTAGGCATTGCACATCGAAGCGCTTGATCATGACCAACAAGCCCCTAAAGCAAAGAAGGTCTAAAGATTGAGTCGAAAAAAATCGATTTCAAAATCATAATTAATACGAATCAAACTGCGATTGGTTAAATGATGATGATGATGATGATGCCAACGCTGCCGACTAACGCGGGAAGCGTGGCGCACCGGGCACAATGATTATTTTCCACTTAACGAAATGCCAAAAGGATTTTCCTCGATTTCGCAAACAATTCGTAGCGCCCGGTGTACAATTCGGTGGTTGAGTAAGCCGGGTGTGCAGCAAAATTAGCCCCTCAAAATTGGTTCATTTTCTCCCAAAAACTCATCCGTGTAGCAGAGCGTTTGATGCTAGTGGTTACGGAGTGAATTGGAATTCAAAAAGCTGGCCGTTAGACGCACTAGCTACATCAGGAAGTTGTGAGCATCGAAATTTCCTACTTGTGGTATAAAATTGATAAAATATTGTGCTTATTGAGTTGGTTGTACGATGTAATCAACAGCGGAAGCTTCGGAGCAGTTTTGAGCTTTTTTTCTGCTCCATTAGAGATCATCGAATTTTTCAAGTTTTACCAATTATGAACCTCGTATCATCGAACGAATTATGTAGTACGAGCTTTCCGGATCGATATGAAATTTATTATCCCTAGCTTTGAGCCACGTGAGCCAATGGTGTGATTATAAATCCATCAACCATTCATAACGTTCGCCTTCACACATAATCGAAACCCGCCGTCGGAGCGAGTTGAACCAATGCCCATAGCTTCTCCGAGGCGTTGCTTCCCGATGGGGCAATCGTTCTTGTTCTCCGTTGACGGGCGTCCCAGCGTAATCGTTAATCATGGCTCAACATCATCTTCAGGGTTGTGGTGCTTTTGGAGTTCACAAGGAAGCACACGCGAAGTGATGACGGTGGAGATTCACCCAGCGCGGACTAGGGTGAATTGATGGGCAGTGGAAGCCGAGGACGGCCTCGAATGGCTAGCTCTTGCAGGCACATGCACTCACTGGATGCTCTCATAAAGTTGCACGCTTTACTTCGCAGAGAATAGCAGGACGGAAACGCCCCGATGACGCGATGACGGTAACCGAACCCCAGTGCAGTAATTGGAGCATGTAAACGCTATAATTCAACGATGTGACTTACATATTGTTTCACTAAACCGTGCTATTTACTGTACGTGCGCGGTGCGGCTTTCCGTTCCAAGAGTCAAGTTTCGTTTTGTGGTTGTGCTCCAGAAAGTATGAGTCGTAAGATTGCTGGATAGCGATTCCGCGATCATATCTCGGGACCGATCGCTATCGTTTCGTGGTTGCTAACTCCGGAAATCTGCGTACTGCGAGCGGCACTTTCATCTCTAGTGATTCTGGGTACTGTATAGAGGACAAGTTTCAATCTATACGAATACATTCACTGGTAGCGTGTCGTAGAACACGCTTATAACCTTGCAGTACGTTTGTCAAAAATCGTTGAAATGACGTTTGAAGCTCAAATGAAATTTCAATCCACAGATACAAATGTTGTGTTCTGGAAAATTGCCACCATCGACGAAAACGTTCGTCTAAGATTTATTTGTCAACTGGAACGTGCGGTACTGTACAAGATCTGATAATTATTTCTTTCTCCTTATTCCTTACATATGGAGATACGTTAAGGCATCTGGGTCGGGATCGCACGCTATGTCAAATGGTAGGTTTGCAACATAGCAGTTTGCAACACACGCTCGGTATGGCAGCGACCATTCACGAGACACTGTTGTCGAACACGTAACGGGACACACTACCGATCCCGAACACACGCTAGACAGCGTGACGATTCTGGATGCCATCTTTGGAGGCGCATCCTAAATGGCTAACCACGGCCGAAACCGGCAGCAAACGGGTTTCCATTTTTCCACGTGACAGATTCATTCGTCTGCGATGATAGAGGAAGATCTTCGCATCAATGCACCGCATCAATAGATCTTCGATCGCGCAAGATCGTTCATGCAGCACGCCGTGTATGGTGCTCCTAGAAGAACCTGAATGGAAGAACCTGAATTTTCTGCTATTTGGTGCGGTACGCTTTGGTAATTCTGCCCTGTTCCCTGCGCATTTAATGCACCTAACCATGCACTACCATCCGTAATCGAGTTACAATATCCATATCAGATCGAGGGATTTGCTTTGAGTTTTGGTTCACCGATCTCAATCGAGCAGTCAAATAGCTGACTGATAGCGCAATTGCAGGCGTACGCATGGATGAAAGGCAGAAATAGCAACAGAAGCATGGTCCGAGGGGATGGGAATTAATCGGTTGATCGGAGAGCCAACTGGATATGCTATGCGAAGGAATCTTAACTTTTTCTTGCTTGCTGAGGAGTGATTGCGGACTGTGCGTACGCCTCACCCTCCCATCCTGTTCACCTTTTTATTTACCTTTTTTGATGTTGTTAAGCGGCCCCCGGGATGGGTTCAAATCCGATAGGACGGCGCAGAAAAGAGGGATCGCATAAGATTGGTTGCATGGACTGGCAATTCCCTTTCGGGTATTTTGAGTTGAAAGGATTGCTTTTCCAGTGTTTTTTTTTTGTTCGTGATAGCATGCGAACGGCAGGTTTTTTTTCGCTTCCCGCTCTATCTCCGCTTTCGTTGTTGCGTTGGAGCGCAACAAATGCGGATTGCCGTTAGCTTTGTGAATGTCCTGAATCGTTTGCGGGTGTATCGGATGCAATTGTTGTTCGAACGGGTTTTGCTATTCCTGTTTGCCCCCAATCGTCTAGCAGGCCGGTGGAGCAAAACTGATACCGGCAGGCAGCAGAAAACAGGAAAAATTGGGAAAACCCAAAATCCATTTGAGCAGCATTCTACTCTTTTCCAGGAATCCTTCGCTTTTTATGGGCGATCTCGTTCATTTGCCTCAAAGGCTGGTCTGTACGGGTGTGTTCATGTTTGATTAAATTACGGTGAATATTTTGGGTACAAGAGATCCGTGATTTGATTTTTTGCACCCAGCCTTCCCGCATAGCTACTTGAGGAGATCGGTAACAGTAGGATGTCGGTAACAGTGGGAATGATATCTTCCAACCATCCTCTGCACCGCACAATTTCGATGCAAAGATTCAAATATCGCAGGAAAGGCGATGTAGCAGAGGAAAATAAATCCAGCTACGGCTTTCGTCAACAATTTCCAGCTGCGTGTTGTCCACCCGTGCAACTGTTTCCCCAGTATTCCCATCTCCCCCACTCTTGATCCCGCTTAGGTAGCCAGGTGGTCGTCGGTGAAGGAGCGACAGCAAAAAAAAAATTAATCAAACATCACAATATGCGCCTCCAACGGGTCCACCCATCTCTAGCACCGCTTCGGACGGGTGTTTTGATACCTTCTCCCGCGGATCACAGACACTCCGCACCTCCGTGAACGATTGATTTCGCATACTTTCTTCCGACCAACGTAAGCTTTCAAGACGCGGCCGAATGATTGCTGTTGGATGGACGAAGTCCCAAGGGTGCGCGTGGGGCAATGAAATCGGATAAATGAAATTCAATCCATGTTTATGCGCCGCACAGTTGCCGCGGTACCGCTTGGTGGCGTTTTTCTTCCCCCCGGCTCTCCTCGCTCCTGTTATCTGGTGGGCGGTAGGGTGGCAGTGTTTTCTTCAAATCATCCCACAGTATGATTGGCTAATATATTTTTTCCTTCCATCCCCAAAGCGCGCTGGGTGGATGGTAAGGAAGGCCGGCCAAACGACCAGATAAAATCTTGCCGTGAAAGGACTTACCCGTCCATTGGTGACAGCAAGACGGCACTAAGACGGTAATAAAAAATGTCATACTGCGATCAATTTGATCCATTGCTATCTATTCCACGTCTGCACGGAATCGATGACGGCATGGTCGGTTACGGGAAGTAACAACAACAATAATCTTACATTTACCATATCCAGTGAAAGTGATACGAATCGTAAAGCTGCAATGCAATTATTATTTTATATTTGCTATGCGATTTCTCGATAGCGATAAGTGTTGATGCTTCTGACGAAGGGGGCGAACAGAAGCCAACACATCCATAAAACAACCCATGTATATAGGCGAAATCTCAGTTCCGGGGAAATGGTGGAGGGCGAATATTCGTTTTATAGCAGTTTTATGAGTTGCCAAGAGGCTTGACGTATGGCGTTTCGTGAGAAATCCAGACTGTTGCACTGCTCTTTATTCGGCCGGTTCCGGCTTGATTCCGAACTTCAACCGATGCGGTTAGAGGATGCTTCGATAATTTGTTTACTTCCCCGTCAACTAATTTGCACAAAATCTGGCATTTTGAGCACACGCATTATTTATACGACCACTTATGGAAAGTTTCTGCTTGGTTAGGGAACATGTGGAGCACCAAGTGTTTTGCAGCAAAGACCTCTAGCAAGTTCGCACGCATTCGGTGGAATCGTAAGAGTTTGGATCCATAATTTCTCACGCTAAATTACTCCGTGCCATTAGTCAACCTGCCCAACGCCGATGAAAGGCTACTAGATCCGTCGCAAACGTGATTCCTGGCGAGTCTGATTTATGAACTCCATGGTTTCCCAGTACGATTTCCGATCCCAGTACTCACCTCCTTGTGGCAGAAGGTTTGTGCTCGCGTTTTGCGTGCGGAATTCGACTCGAACGGCAGGCGAACCTGGCCAAACATCACACGAATGTCGATTAATTTTCCTGACACCGTACCAGCGGTACGAATTGGTGGTTTGAGGTGCGCGAAAACGAGTAAGGAAAATGGTACCGTTTGCTACAACCAAAAAGCGAAACGGTTTGTCCAGCAGCAAGAGTCCATGAGGAAATGAGGAAAGAAAAGAAGCACACACAAATCGTACAGTTCGAAAAGCACAAGTCCTTGTGCCAGAATTGCCGGTCTTACACGGTCCCATGGGAAATGGTGGCCCGTACCGTACCGCATGTCTTAGAACCCGCATGAACTCGGTGATTCGAGCCCGTAGAGAATAAAGCTTTTCTCATAAATTAGACCTCCAAAAAATTGACCACCCTCTCCCCATCGTTGCCCACCAGCAAGGTGGGATCTTCTTCGCCCTGCGCTAAAGTAGGTCAACCGCGGCGGAGGCACCCAAATGGTGCACCGAGTGAAAAAGCTGAATTTAAGACGACATTGTACAACCAATTATCACCGCTGCTACCCCGGGCACGACTACGTTCGGCTCGGTTGGCACTTGCCCGTGGTAGGGAATCTTGTTGCACTTAGTCGGCCACGTCGTGTAAACCAAGCAGTCTTTGTAAAGGGACTGAAGATCGAAGACGTAGCATCTTAAAAGCGAGTCGAGTCAGCATTCTGTGCCGAGAGGGCGACCAAATGGCAACCAGCAAAAGTCAGAAAGCTAGAGCCTGTGATTTATCGTGCTAGTCACTGTGCACATACACTCACTCACACTTCTAGTGGTGCATCTCCCCTCCCCTTCTAGGACAAACGCTACTGCTAATGGACAACGCCTCGTGCTGCACCAGTTCCATCCCATTTGTGGTCTGTGTGGCCGGGATGGATTTTGGACAAGGTGATAATTGCCAACAAACAAAACGAAAAAATGTAGAAAAAAGAGCACCGGTCCATAAAAGTCGTCAACCGGCCTGCCGATTGCCCTGGTTCCGGTCGGCCGGGTGTTCGAGCGGAGTGATAATTTGTGTTTTTCTGCTCCCGTAGCTTTCTTCACGTTCACGGCGGATGACACACCGAACCGATTGCGGTAACCCCATTTTGTTTGAAGGGATCGCTCGACAGGCAACGTTTGCCACGGCATTTCGGTAGCAAGCGGAAGATGTCTTTTCGCCGGGATGATGATGAGGATAATGGGTGGGATTCCTTCCTCCGTCATCTCCGGCATTAGGGCACCGGGTGGACGGAACGTGTCCGACCGATAGTTAGCGGTACGCGGTCGGTTCATCGATTTCCCCGCGATTAAAGCGTGTCAAATTACCTGCTGCTGCTGATGCTGCTGCCGGTGAATCCGAAGCATGAATCCAGCGTAGTATGAGCGAGCTGCAGCAAGTGAGTCAGCCCGAAGCTGTGCCGTCATTAACCTCGTAAATGTGTTTTCATTATGTTCTGTGCTGCTCCGCGCCCATAATCGGGTTTAATATACATACATATGTACGTATACGTTCGGCATGCACATCTGGCTCCGGCACTGATGAGCCGATGGCTAGCGGAGAGAAGAGACCATATGGGTCCATAATCGCGGATCTTGTACATACCCCTTTGCACGAAGCTGGGCCACGGTACTTAAAAATCTGCCCAAAAAGCCTGAGAACCGTGTTTTTTTTTGCTTGCTCCATGCAGGGAAGAGGAGCTATTCGTCTATACTTACGCCTAACGATCACGGAGGCCAAAAAATGGGCCAACTTCAGCTAGACAGAGGGCATGGACTTAAGCGCAGCATTTTCCATCCACCACCCGTTAAGGGCCGACATTCAAATTGGGTAGTGGTGCTGGTGGTGATTTATTTCCACTGGTTCTAGCAGTTTAAATTGCGGAGCCCACAGTGGATTTAGCGATGTGGAAAAAAACACCCAAGCGCGCAAATCAATTACACATGTGATACTTCAAAGCTAAAATCAATCAGGCCGGGTTGGGACCGCACATTTTTGTGTGTATGTATGTGTTGTTGGCAGGATCACACGTTCACTTCATCACATCGCGCTTCAGACCCCGACACACGGTACAAACGGATGATGGAATGCCCGAAAACTCCTGACACCCACGGGATTTAAGAGTGCTTTTGCTTTTGCTTCCACTAGACCGTTTTTTTTACTTCACCGGATGAAAAGCGCGCGGTGATGGATGGTGATCACTATCGTATCGTATGGATTGAAGATATGGGTCGAGATTGAAATGGATAGAGCCACGCGCAGTACGCCCGATCGAGTTACATTCATTTTTTTCGTGTAATATTCACTAGTCTCACCAAATGGGACGCGTACACTGCATTCCAGATCAGTTGTTTGATGTCCAATTTTTCTGTAGACCCTCATAAATCATGCTTCCGTATGGAAAAGCGGTTCACACAAAATATTTAATCGTTTGAAGTAAAAAACATATCCAGGCTGCTTATTTTGCTATGTGTTTCAAAAATACACACACAACAGAAAGTTGCTCGATATTGTGTAGTGTCACTACTCTAGTGGTGTATACCTGTATGGTTGAATAATTACACCGATGCACTGAACCATAGCTTCAAACTCACAGTGCGTTCTGCATTAGGGTGCAACCGAGTTCACCGGACTAGAATCATCTTTCACATCAGCCAACAGGGCTCGGCGGGTCGTTTCTCTTTGGCACTAACGTTTAGTGTTCCGGTGCTACACACAGTGCACTGAGATTCGAATTTTCATTTTGGTGTATGCTCTAAACTCCCAGCAACGAAGTGAAGCTCGTGATGGGATTCGTTTTTGAAAGTGACGTTGATTGGACAGTAACGTTGCATCACCGGGCGCAGTGGTGTAGAAATAAAACATACTTTACGAAAAAATAGGGATAGCACATGCCTGCAATTCGCACGCTTCGTAAAGCATAATTTGGTTGGTTTAATTTCGTTTAATTTTTAAGCTGTACTATTGCGAGTTTCAATTCTGTCCAAATAATGTCCAATGGATTTGAAGAGTTTGAACGTAGCATTTAAATCGATGTAATCAAAATTGTCGTAAAAAAGCGCACTTTGTAGCGTACGGACGACTATCGGAACGGACCGACCGTCCTGAAAGTGTCGTTAAATATTAAACTGGGTCGTAAAACAAAAGGTCAGCGCATTTGAATGACGCGCAGGATGCTGCGCCCGATGCGAGTGTGGAGCACATCTTCCCGTGCACTTTGACGTGCGGCCGTTGTCATCCGGCCAACCTGCCCAACCAGTTACCGGTATCATATTTCCGTTTGACTGAGCGAGCCCAACCTTTCCCTCGGGGCGAGTGTCAAGTCACACCCATCTCAGTTCGCGCGCGCGGCCCATCCCGTACCCCATTCGGTTGGATTTGACGGGTTGGGAACATGTCTCCTGCTCGACCGAACGAGCACACAATAGCCGTGCCATATGGGAAAAGAAAAGCAAATGCCGAGAGACGCCAGTTCGGGAACATAAATCTAAAGTGTAAGATAAATGACTGTTTACATTTTTAGTGCACTTCGGGGCGCGCGCGCCTTCTCCACGCGGAATCCGAGAAATGCAGCCTCGATGCGCTCCGTTTTGTGCAGTCGAACAGAAGAAACAGAGAGAAAAACGCCAATCCACTACAAGGACACTTCCGGAGAGTCGAGCCCCCTAGTAGCACGGGCAGCAGGAAGCAACGATTACTGCGGAAAAAAACGATGATGGACACCCGTGTTTACTAACCTCTAGATTCTGCAGGATCGTTTGGCAGTTGTCCACCGGAACGTTATCCCGGATCTCGATGACGACGTTTTTGTACGCGGACTTCTCGACCGTGATCGATGATGCGCCGCTGGCGAGCGGTGCGCCACAACCGAACAGCAGCATCGACGCCGCCACCAGCAGCAACGGGGCCGTGGATGTTTTAGCCATCGTTGGAAGAAACATCTTCCACAGTGTGGGTGGGTAGAGGGAAATCGATCGGGTGCCGAGTTCACCCGGACACACCACCGCACTCCGGTTACGGTGGTTTTGCGGTAGTTTTGTGGGCCCTCCGAAAAGTTTCACTGCAGACACACACACATACACACACACATAGACACACAGACACTCCGCTTATCGAGCGCCTATCGAAGACGGACACTCTTTAGAATAACGACCCGCAACTATGTTACGGGTTTGCACTTGAAACAGGCGCACTACTTCACAACACTTCCACTGCCGGTGGTTAAAATGGTTGGTTTTCAGTTAGCGGTTGGCCATAATTTCAGTAGCCTTGGTACCAGGATCGATGGCGAGAACGTCCCTCGCAAAAGTATCACGGATAGCTCTTTTGTGGTATGCGACGGAAATCGCCTTCAGTTAAAAAACATTCAAATGAGAAAAGCACACCCCATAAATATCTAACCGCGGTGCAAATACACTTTCACTTATATAATCAGACCCGTCGTAATGAACCGCGAGTGGTCGTCGTTGTCGATGGCGACGACGTCGTTTACGACAATACCAAATCGACCCGCTCCTGTGTGAGCCGCGACGCCCGTAGTCATGGAAACAATTGTACACTTGCACCAGCCAAACAAACCAATCGGCCACACTTCATCGAATGCTCGCGAACTCGTACCGTTGAACGATGATGGGGTCACGAGCGCGACAACGCTTTTGTCGATTTTTCCGTTTGCTTCCAGACCTCGGGACCGCGAGGTGCCACAACACTTGGTACACTGGTCGAATTAAACTAGTGCCAGGAGCAGCTGAATTATGCGCAGCACTTTTACTTCACGTTTACTTTGCTCGCAAAAGAAAACCGCGCGGAAGTAGCAATTGTTTCACCGCACCTGTTTTACATTGAGCTGCAGCAGACACATCACGTACAAACGCACACACTCATGCGGGGCAAAGTGAAGAAGCCGCTGAAAAGTAACTAATTTTGCACAACAAGCAGCGTGCGTGCCCTGTGTTCGATGCTGCGTCACCTGAGTATTATATTTTTCCACCACAAAAACCATGCACATATACACACACGTTATTCCGGGTGGATTGTGGAGCTGGCAAACCGGCACAACCCATAGAGACACACCGCACCAAATTTCCAGCGACGAACCTTTAGCTCATATTTGCTCGTTTTTAAACTGCTGCACCCCCGGTACGTGCTAGTGGGGGTGTGTTAGAAGGGGAGCCGTTCCGGTAACGCTTCAACGATCAAACTTCCGCCTTGAACGCTTCAGAACACTATGGGTAGTATTGTTATTTTGTTGTTGGCGGTAGCGAGTTGTAGTAGTTTGCGTGGGGTGCCGTCGTTTAACCTTCTTGCGATAGTAGTAGCAGTGATTTCTGATACGTTTCCGTGGTAAAGCAATTTATAACTTTTTTTGTTTTTTTCCAAATGAACGTTTTTTTTTCACTTTTTAATATTTACCAAACGCGAAACGTTTTGCGGTCTACACAGTTATCATGTTAGCCACACAATTCCACTGAGCGGCAAAGGAAAACAGTGCCGGTATATTTTATTCCGATCTTCGATACGCGCTGAGCGTACGTACGATTTTTGTTCGATGTGAGCGGCAAACACGCGACCACCCCGTCCGTAAAGTCGAACGTTCGTTTTGAAACTGAATAGGGAAAAAACGTGCTGGGAACATCGAGACGAAACCGCCGCTCGGTGCTTATGCTCCGAACATGAAACATGCTTCGGGAGGTAAACATGCTTGGCTTCGGGTTGGGTGGCAGCGTTCGGGTACGTTCGGTAGCTTCGGGTCTGCCACGTATTTTCCAGTTTCAATTTCAAAGAAACAGAAGGTAAAAATTGAAGCGTTTGGTGGCGAACAAGGAGTTTAATTATTTTGTGAAGTTTTGATAAAACCATTTCAAAACATGTCAGATAGAGTGATGCGCTGAGTGAGCTACATAAAATATTTTAATATTTCATAAATATTTCATATAAAAATTATTTAAATTAAAGAATCAGTAACATATTGTTGGCATGTAATTCATTTCACTCGAAATTTATCAGAAATTTTAATATTCGAAGTACAAATTATTGCAACCAAACATTTTTTATCCTTTACAAATTTTATATTTTTTAATTTAGCCTGTATTTCATAACCAGTGCGCAGATCATTACGATCGAAATATTATGAAAAATGAATGGTTAGTTAGCATAATGGTGCTCTAACGATGGAATGGGTTAATACTGCATTTTTTGTAACAACTAGGTCATAATGAAAACAACCATCTGATTGATACGGCCAGTGTGCAGCTTTTCAATTGCATACGATCTATCGTGCTCTCTTTCGTGTTGTTTATGCTCGCTCGGTCGGCATCATAATGCTCAAAAGACTCCGCATGCACGCAGGCACAGGTGCTTTCGATTATGCTTTAGACCCGTCTAGCAGCAGCAGGAGCATGGGAAGGTCGCAGACCCTTCCCTTCATCAGGCAGGAGAAAGCTAGAGGCTCCGCTAACCCTTGTTTCATTCTCAACCAAGTCAGCGTTCCCTTTCTGCTGCCGCGTTAGCACTGCGTTATTATTATTCTCCCTCATTGTCACCATTTTTCGGCCGACCCATGTTTTATGATGTTCCCCGTCAGCATCGACGCTAAACAACAATGGCTAAGCAGGTATCGGATGGAATAGTAATGAATGAATCGAATTGTTTCCCAGTTTGTTGCTCATTTGCTCATGCGAAGCGTTCGGTTGATACAATGTGAACGTAAATTTAAAATTCGAATCGTTTTCCGCTGCTCCACACTTCAACCTGCGTCATTTCAGTCAACGAGCGTAGAACGTAGCCGTTGGTTCGATTGTTGGAAGATGTTTAAACAAATTTCACCGGTCTCATCTTCATAACCGGGTGCGGGTGCGACAGCTCATAAACCACCTCGGATAGCTGAGCAGATCCGACGGTGACTGAGACCGCCCTGGCAAGACTGGTGTAAAAGGGGGGGTGGGGGGAAATTGTTCATAAAATAAACACTCTCCCATTCTTTGGCGCAAGGGACGCACCAGCTTGAACTCACTCTCGGGTGTACAATAAAATTTCCCTATCTGATAGCCATCTGCCAGTGCGGTGGAGGGCTACTGCGGTAAATGGCGTTTGTTGGAACAGCTCTCCCGGTGCCATTCGGTGCGGCTAAGCAGTCGTCAGCGTAGTAGAAGCCGCTTGAATTTGCAATAAAAAAGCCATCGTCTACCTGTCAGCAAAAATCTCGTACCAGCCAGCCTCTCCGACGCTTTACCAGCGAGCAGAAGCTTAAATATTTCATGCGAACGCTGTTTACTGTTGCTGCTGCTCGCAGGTTTCGATGAGTATTTTATGATAGAAATTCTAGGAAAATTTGTCGCCACTTGCCAAGATTGCTCGTTGCCTTAAGCCAGCCAGCTTACTCCATTAACCAGAACCGGGAAGAGATTGCGGGACAGCATCATCGTTATGCACCGGTGAAGCTAACATCTGCCCCCCATCTGGTGCGATGTGGGCGGGTGCATAGAAACATAAATGAATCTTTAAGAATGCTTCGCCTTACAAAGACACCCACGCGAACGACAGCGTCTGCCGCTACGCTTTGTTACGGGCTATGGGATGTCGAATTTCCAGCGGAGGTCTACATAGTTTTAAGTCACCATAGCACGTGAGCACAAAAAAGGTCTAAGATAGTTTTAAACTATAATCGGCCATTATTGATGCGCGTCGCAAAGATAATCGTGGTGCAATAAAAAAACTGACATTAACTTTATACTAATCTTTTGATATTTTCAATATAGAAATTGTTTTGAACCGCAAACAATATCTCTTACTTTTAGAATACGCGGGATCGTTCTGGTGTTGATTCTTCGTACATATTTTTACATAGGTTGACTTCGTTGAAGTTTTTATATACATATAAAAGCGACTATTGAACCATACCATGACGAAGGCGAAATGTATGCAAGTGAAATTGTTTACGTAAATGATACGTAAGTAATTATTCTTGATCTCATTTTTTTTTACAAATTTTGCCCACACTCATTAGGCATGTAATGTTAAACACGCAGGTGTAGAAATAGAACATGTTTTTTAATTTGAATACGAACCTATCGTTTCGTACCAATTTTTTTCCAATCTATCCATACCTGAGACTATAATAAGTTGTTGAATCAAAATACGAAAGTTATTTTTTTATTTACGTTTTACAGCCTGCTTTTTCCTAATATATGTATAGGAATATCCAACCGTTGCATAATGTTTGAATAAACATTAAAAGCTCACGGGAAGTAACTATTTATTTAGTTCACCGTGACAGGAATAATGAAAACGTAAAGATTGCAACGAATCTGGGGACAAATCTTTCCTTCAGTAAAATAGTGTTGCGGTGTGGAAGTGTAAAACCACCACCCTTTAAGAATATTTTCCAATGATAATGCGATACCTCCTAACAACCAACTTTGTGCTGGCAGAACAACCAACGTCGCCCAGCAGGCTGTTGCCGGTCGCTGTGAGGGGTGTATGTGAGTATGCCGTAAGTTACACATTTTACGATTCAAACCGCCCACCATGCGCGCTTTACGAGAATCGCTTAAGTTCCGTTCGTGTGGTTTTCCTTTCCGTCTACGCGCGCGATTCGTTCGTTTCGAGATACAAGCGGTGTAAAAAAGGTAGCAACAGAAGAACATAAGAACCGGCAAACCAAACCCGCAACCGTACGAGCATAGAGAGTGGTTTGCAAATTTTTGCATCCATTTCGGTGGGGGTGTGCGATTGTGTTTTTGTGTGAAGAAGATGGACCATGAGTAGCCCACATTTCATAAACGGTTACACTTGAACCACGTATTACACTTGCGGGTGGGTCGGCTCTTTTCTTGGGTATCGCCCCGTTGCTAAGCTGAAGATGCGGTGTTTGGAAAATAAAATGCCTTTCTGTCTACCGGCTGGGCCCCCTGTTTCGTACGCTACCGGTCAATGCGGTTGATGGTTTGAGTTCGTGGCATTCGTTTTCATTGCAGCCAGCGCTCGAACCTGGGGCTACCGTTCCCGGTAGTGGTGGCTGTAAGGTGAGTGCAACCGGATGCTTGAATGGATAGCGTCCATCCTGCCCACCGTTCATCGGCCACCGAGCCGTGTTTGCGTTCCTGAGCGGAGGAATTTTACCCCTCAGACTTGGTTTTGCGAAACGTGAAACTGCAAAACGGTTCTTCGGTTCGGTCGCGGAATCTGGTGCTTCGGATGCAAATGTGGTCGTTTTAAAGGCAAGCAGGTGGAACCGAGAGGAGTGCCAAAGGTGGGACTATAAACATTCAACGTTCAACTGCACATGAAATAGAATATTGCCACAGTGTTGAAGAACGGTTCGCACAGGGAAACGATTTCTGTTGAGCTAGGTCTCATTGCACATCACATGGCTACCATGTTTCCCCGGTTGCGTTCCGGTGCACGGTGCCGCTCAACCGGAGCCGGTATTAGGACGGCATATATCACATTCAATTGCATCCATTTGCTTGATGTTTGCTAATTGTAATGCGGTCGTCTAATGTTTTCTTTCGTTTGGGTTCGTTCTCTCTGTCGCAGTTTCCTTCTTACGAGCTGGGAAGACCTCGTAAACTATTACGACGAGCAGAACATGAGCCCCACAGCAGCGCATCATGCAACCGTCTGCAAGAGCGTCGCTGAGCATGAAATGAATCAGAAAGCGAAAGGAGGGATGCTAACAATCACGCCCGGGTGTTGGGCTTACCGAAGTGTGCTTCCCGGTCGAGCCAGACCGACGGTGGTCATGTGATAGTGATTATGATATTATTTTACCGCCTAACCGGCACACCGACAAACGCAGTGACTGAAGGTCGTATAGACCGAACGTACCGAGGGAGGTTAGATTCTGGTCGATGTCGAAACCACCGTCCAACCCGGGAGCTATATGGAAGGTGTGAGCAGACTTGCCGGTGGGCTGTAGTGCGATCGTGATATATTTAACTCTAATTGGCCTTTCATTAGCCATGCATACATTTCAATTACGACCGCATATTGTTAGGCTCGCACCAGTGGAATGCTCAGTGTGGAGAAAATAAATGAATAAAAAGCAATCGGGAGAGAAACAGGAGCAGGCGGCATTGTCGATGCCGGCCAATCGAAGTGCAATCAATAGATTGCAATGTGTTGAGATTGAAATGCACTTAAGGTTCGTCAATAAATCTCTTTGCTTAGTCAACACACCGTTAAGAGCTAAGTAATGACCCAAGGCAATTCCATGTGCTTACATGTAAATAGAAAAAGAGTAACTGAATACTTTTGGTTACTTAAGAAGTAGCTAGAATGTTTTTTTTATCATTGTATCAGAATTTTTGTACTATTAAAGATGAAGAAATCGAAAGAGAAGAGGAGATAATTTATTCTTGTTACATATTGAATATTTAATGCACATTAAGCCTATTTTATATAAAAATGTCAAAGATACAGACATGCAATTAATTACATTAATCAATTAAAATTCTGACAATGACAATTACTGCAAAGTCAATTGAAAGCCGAATATTTTTTCCTAAGCTTTCATTGTGCTTTATAAACAACATATTTAAATATATTTTTATTGGTAATAATCAACATTAGATAAGAATGATTTTACAGTATATTTTTATTAGTTATATAATAGGTTCAAGCGTAGTATCATCTATATTTAATAATTCTATCATCGCCATGCCAAATTGGTCCCTGCAGGAAGACAGTTAAAATCATTATACATTTTATTTTTTATATAATTATGACTGTTACAAAATTGTGAATATCAAAGCATTTGAACCTCATCACTACAGAGCCATAACGTATTGACCATAGCTCCCGGGAATTACAATAATGATACGAATACTGACAAACCCATAGTCAACTTGTTGTTAAATTTCCCGAATTTGAATTCTCTTTGATCACTTGGTAAAATATATTCATTCAGCTCATTAAAAGCGCTTGATTTGTGGAATATCTCAACCGTTCCATGAAAGTATTTTACCATGTCACATGATTTTGAATTCAGTTCTCCTCTGTGACACCAGCGGTAGCCATAGCAGAGCTGGGCGTTGTTGTACAGTTTATAGACATATTTTAACCACTCCCAAGGGGTCGTAAGGCGAACCATAAACAACATCAACGAAAAAATATGCTTGAAATGATGAGTACACAAAACTGAAGAAAAAAAATGCGATACGAAACTCCCACTACTGGAGCGACCACACCGATAGTGCCCTTAATGTTCTTTCAGGAACGAAAAATAGTCATGACAAAAAAACCCCAAGAGTTTACCGTACCTTGCGTGGGTGAATCGAAAATCCGTTTGCATTAAAAATTAAAATCGAATTTTCCGGCCCAACTCATTAGCGAAGGACAAATCCTCGAACGGACAGATGGAGAATGCTCGAGGCTGGACCACCGAGCGATAATGATGCTCGTGCCCATTGGGTAGTCTGGCAGCGTTCAGCGTTTTTCGTTCGGATAAAGTCAACAGCACGAGACGGGTACTGTGTGTTGACCGGGACATTGGGCAACCATCGAAAGTACTCGATCAATATGTACCACGTTTGAAAGCGAAGATGGCGCTGATGATGTTGACGATAACTAGATGGGCGTGCGGTCAGTGCAGGGGACAGGTAGGGTCCATAAATTTCGGCTGTTGGTCAAGTGACCGATCGGTGTCGGTGCACTTTACAGCACCATTTCAACCAGCTGTCATTTAAATGCGCGAGGTACAGACAAACCTAGGACAGGAGTATCCGGTAAAGGGAACATGTGGTATAATGCGGTGTGCTTCGGGTTACCGTTACCATTGATGGTCGTAGCTTCGAACTGATGCAACCTAACCTGCACCAACTTGCCATCCAACGCTCGAACCCCTCGAGTGACGTTTTCTTTTTCCTTCTTGGGTCGTGAATTCATGTTCCATTTTTTTGTACATTCGCGACCGATATCAAAAGAACTCAGTAGCAGGACTGATAGCAAAGTGTTTAGGTTACAAATAAACGATACATCGCACGATGAGGGTTGGCCGCGTCAACGACCTGTGCTTGTGTGTGTGCGGATGTTTCACGGTTACAAATTACAATCGGAAAGCGCACCCTCTCTGTCAACGGGAATCAGTTTCACCGAGGGGGTGTTGTAAGGCCACAAAACGCCCTACCCACAAATGTAACCTAGCAACGACTTCGTTGCAACCGATTTCCGTGAATGTTTGCTCCCTCCCCTCACACTACGGTGGTACAGCGATAATGATGCCGATCATGGGCTGACAATTTCCGCGACCGTAGTGGTCGCCTCCCTAACCGGGAAATTTGTTGTAACACCCTCAACAACAATAACGATGAGATTGTACTGCACTAAGCTTGCAGAGGTTGGGATGGATAATAATCGAAAACATATTTTATCGATGGCCCGCGGAATTATAACGTATAACGTATCGATTCCTCGCGGTGGTTTGGTGTATGTGAAAAATGTGAGTATGTGAAAAATTTCACGTTTTACGGGGAAAGGCGATGACAATGGTTTTGCATGTTCCTGCGTTACGGCGGAAATTACTGTTAGAGCAGAGCAGGTTAGAGCAAGTTTATTCGTGTATGCTTGAACTTTGGAGCTGGTGTACGGCTTATCGTCGGATAGAAGCATTACCATAATCAGTAAAAATTGTGCCATATTTGGTGACATGGTGAAAGGTGTAAAATAATCCGATCATTTATACATAAAAAATATATTTGAAGAT
>JXWZ01007372.1:0-26497 GCA_000956215.1 Anopheles farauti No. 4 | reverse complement strand
TATAAAAGAACGACAGCAGCAAAAATGCTAGATGTTGTACTATTAGAAAACGCATAGGTTTTAAAAATTTTAAAGCGTGTGATTTAAACAAATCAATAGAAATTAATTGGATCACATCGCAACGTTTACATTATCTTTTTAATTACATTACCGAGCGCGTTGAAAATTCAAGCTAATTATTAATTTACTTTAAATGTTTTCTATGTTCGCAATGTGTTTGAAAACACAAAACTCAAGCTCTGAACATTTTAAAAACTTTTAATACTTTTCACAATTTGCATCGGGTAATAATAATTGGGATTTATTATAGTAATTTTGAGACATCTTTAATGAAAAAAATCGGTTCAAAATCTAATTTAAAGGGACGATTCGAAAGTGATCTATCTCATGCAATATTCCGAATTGAATTCGTTTGATATCACCCTCGTTTGACTAAGTATTTTTTTCATTCATTCATCAGAATTCATCAAAAATATCCAAAATAGGTGTATCAAAAATCCTTTCGTGAAAAAGCTATTATTTAAAATTGTAAAAAAAATCGGACAAAAATACATGTAGGATAATACTCCCGATTCAGAATCATAGTTCAAGTTTGATATCGATCGGAATCCTAAAATTCGATACAAATGGCACCAAACTCCCATTTTAGTATCCTGTTGTTATTGAAAGGGTTAAAAATAGATGTTTCAAGTTCCACTGCTTGGATGGAAGGTGATTATTAAAAGCTTTCTTTGTACAAAATCCCCTGTACGCACTCACCTTCACACACCATTTACGGAGCTAATTTTGCAACAAAAAAAAAGCATAACAATCACTGCCCCGACAATAATAAAAATACAGAAAAGAAATGCAACAGCCACCATATAAACAAGCCACTCGTCTCGTTCGCATCTATTTCAGACAGCAAAAGCTCCACGATATGAGCAGCAGCACAAACAGTAGCAAAAGTGATATAAACGATGCGTTCTTTGGTGTGCTGTGAAGACGCACCGCCGCTGCACCGCAAGGGGGGGAAGGGGAGAGCAGCAAGAAACCCGGGCAAGGCATTACACAGAGCGCAATCGTTAAACAAGCGTTGCAAGCGGACTTTGCAGGAGCTCAGTTTGTTTGTTACCGCAGAGCCAAACAAAGCAAAAGAAACAATAGACGTGGTAGACAAAACAGCGCGCGCACGAGAGAGACAGAGAGAGAGTGTGAGAGAAGGAGAGAAAAAAGCGCCAGACATATGTGTATCGGTGTTTGTGTATGTGTGTTTACCGTGAGTTCAACTCTCGATATTGTTTCACCCTTCCGTTTCCGTTTCCGTTTTGTTTGCGCAAGTTCTGCGGCGGCTGCCTGCGTGCCTGCCTAGCTAACCAAACTGCTTTTTCCCATCCCGTTTTGGGCCGGTTTTGTGCCGGTTTTCGAATGTGGACAGCGTGCCACAGTCCCAGCTAGCTTTGTAAAGAGCCGTGTTGAAGGAGGTGTGCGGTTTGGGTAGTGTGGCGTATTAAAACCTGAAAGTTTGAGACCGGAATGCAACCGTCGAAACTCCGAACGCGACTGGGGAGCAGTCTTTTCGATCACTAAAATGCCTACGTTCATGTTTATTTGAATGCTTTTATCGATATCTATGCATGCGTTTTTGTTGAATGTTCAATGTTGTATCGTTTTCTTTTCGTTTTTTTTATTATAACGTTTTATTCAGTTTGATGTTCAGTTTAATGTTCTCCAAATATCTTTTCCCCAAGCGTGTCATAATTAGTAAAAACAAATGTGAAAATCCGATTGTAAGTTCGGACCAAAAATGTGCCATTTGTGACAAAGCGTCCATGACGAAAAAAAAAGAAGATTAAAACGCATATACTACATAAAGCTCGTTTTCCCGTTTCTCATCTTGCTTGTAGCCTCTTTGCCCTATCTGACGGCGCGGACCTGGTCGCCCTGGAATCCCCAACGCTACCTGTTCCACCGGCAGCTGCAGCAGAGCCGTCGCGAGCGTCGTTTGCCCCGGTCGGTGGTGGACCCGCTGCTGGTCCCTTCCAAAGGCCACCGCTATCTCAGCACCAGCAGCAGCATCTGCAGCAGCACCAACAGCTCCAGCAGCGGTACGTCGACGGTAAAATGTCACAGCAGCAGCAGCAGCAGCAGCAGCCGGTGCCTGCCGCTGCTCGCCGAAACGGCGGGGTCGTCGGTGGGCCGAAGCCTGCGGCGGTGGCCGTCGGAGACGCAATCGCTGCCGGCGCCGGTGCCGCCGCGACGCTTTTGCACCACCACCAACACCAGCAGCAGCAGTTCGACGATGCCGGCTCGACGGACTCGTCCCTCTTCGACGAGGATGTTAAGAAGCGCCCCCGGAAGCTGTTTTCTTTCGGCAAGCGGTTCGCCAAGTCGAAGAAGCAGCAGTAGCAGCAGCGGCAGCAGCAGCATCAGCAGCAGAGGCAGAAGCAGAGGCAGAAGCAGAAGCAGCAGCAGGAGCAACAGCAACGGAAAGGGCCGCTTCCGCCGGAACAGCAGCGGTAACAATGGCAGCGACACGGGTACGATCATCGCGGGAAGCAACGGCGCCAATCCGCCACCGCGGCGCCCTCGACGGCAACCGCGACGGCAGCCGCTCGTGAACGGCGGCAACAGCAACAGTGACATTCGATGCCCGTTGACGGACACGGTGTGACGCACGTCGCGGTACAACGGCCGGCAGTAGATAGGCTAGTGACAGGAACGGTTGGAGTCCCCTTTTTTTCTCTATCGGTTGTTTTCTCTCCGGCGCTGATCGTATCGGACCGTCGTCTGTTAGTGTTACGGATCATCACTTCCATGCGGCGGGGCAGCAGCAACGAAAGCAATAAGAAATCTCGCTTTACCGGAAGCACACCCTTCAAGCCGGCCCCGGCAACGGGACCCGTCTTGACATTGACCAATATTTATTGACTACTTTTAGGTTGAACCGGAAGCGGGGGGTTAGCGGGAGGGACGGGAAGCCACAAAAGGGTGTCTCGAAAACGGATATGGCGCAAAATCGACGGTTGTAACACCCATGTTACACTACTAGATAGGCAAGATAGCTACAATTGCGGGCAGCTGCAAGTAGGCAGATAAACGCGTACAAAACTATTACACTGTGCACGTTAACGTAGCGTTACGCTCTATACACCACCCACACACATACATACAGAACACGTACAGAAAAGTCTGACAAAAATTCTAATAAAAAAAAAGCAAACTAGGAGAGATAGATGAAAACGGATCAATTTATAAAAAAAATCCTCTTCCGTGCGCGAAAAAGAAGCGAGAATAGAGCAAGTGCAATAATTACTTAAGAAGTCAATATACAATTAGAGGCAGAGGGAATTATAGGGGGAGAAAAGAGCGTAAGGAACGACACCAAGGCACACACTGCTCCAAGGCGAGAACAATGCGGATCGAACAAGGTGGGCAACACAAGCGCCAATGTGCAAGGAAAAAAAAACGAAATGAAAGAGAAAAGCGCAAACTAGGAGAATACCAAAAGCGAATGGTTTTGCCATTTCGGAATCGCAAACGCTTCCAAAGGGCGCGTTGGGAGCGGTGCCATAATCTTCCTTTCGTTGTCGCTGCGGCAACGGTAAGCTTCGGTTGCACGGAAAAACTGGAGT
This sequence comes from Anopheles farauti No. 4, assembly GCA_000956215.1. NCBI lineage: Eukaryota > Metazoa > Arthropoda > Insecta > Diptera > Culicidae > Anopheles > Anopheles farauti No. 4. The sequence continues at coordinate 22,883 of JXWZ01007372.1, read as the reverse complement.
TTTGCAAACTTTTTAGGAGAGATTTTTTAAGTCGTTTTTAAATACGATTCGTTAGTGCTTGGAGTAAACCTCACGGTCTCTGTTTGACGCCCGGAAGACTTCTGTTGGGCGTTTGTTGATCGAATGTGACGATTTACAAAAAAAAAACATATTGAGCGTTAACTATTTTCGTTTTATAAATCTTTTTTTCTTCGCTCAACCACGCGAATTACAAAAAAGGAGAAGATGATGGAAATTGGGAAAAAAATCAAGCTAGAAGCTCAAAATATGTGTAATCGGATGCGCATAATATCATTGCATTATGCTACTTGATCTATTCAAGTCATAATTTATCTTTTATTAACAAGCAACAATAATTAGCGAGAAAAGTCGCGCACAATTTGGCGATTATTTTATTCCACCTGATCAACAAATGCCAATACGCTTTTAGGTTTCTGTTCAGGCCGGAAATTTAACTCTGTCCGTGAAATGTTCAGACCTGCAGAGTTCTCAAACTTTTTTTTTTGGGAATTTTGTGTTATAACCTTGGCTATTGTATTTTTTTTTTCCTACGAAGAATATGTTGTGACCGCTCTCCATTCATCCCTGCAATCCGGATTGGTTCCCATCAGGAACGCTTTACCCCCGTCCCGCCCTCCCCCTGTCCTATTCGTGAGTTGGTTGTGCTGTGTTTACTTATTTATTTATTTAATGATTTATTTTTATGGGGCCTTGCTTCAACTCGCACAAATTGGGACTTTCGCACAATGCTTTCGCTTTTCGCACCGTTCGGGAATTCTTTAGCGGAGAGTACACGATTCTAGCACGATATTTAAGCGTTCTGAAGGAGTAAGGTAGCGTGAGGTTGTTTAATTTTGTACGATCTTCTTTTCTCTCTGTGCAAAAAAGCACACTTTTCTTCAAGGGTTACAATTTTCTTACGGTAAAGACAAGCTCTTTAGCATATCTTTAGAACGCTGGAACACTTTTCAGCAGACGAAACGAAACCCTTTTCAATGCTCACATTCCGGCACTATACCGAATATGTGGTTGTTTGTTTACGCCGCCCACAGCGGCTTTTATTCGTACACTTGGCCAGGCACATTGGGTGGAGGGCAACGTTGAAGAGAAGAACAAAACACAAACAAGAGGGTTTTTTTTGTAGCAATGCCAAAAAGAAGGTATTTAAAAATGCACAAAAACACACAGACACACACACACACACACACACACTCGTGCACATAAGGATGCCGCTCAGGAATATGTGTTTTCTTCGGTGTTGTTTGTTTGTTTTTTGTTTTTGCAATCACACGAATCCGTGGCGGAGAATTTGTTGAAGAAGAAGAAGAAAAAAACGTAGCGAACACGCGTTGAGCAAAACTTAACGCGAACCCGATAGGATAGCAACTAACACTCGTTAGATAGAGGATTTTTTTATCGTTTCTTTTTTTAAATGTTTTTTTTTTCCTATCGAAGAAGCTCTTAATATATTATGTCCACACTGTCGGTGATGGATGAGAAGGACTATGGACGAGCGAGGAGGCAGAAGATCCTAGTTGTATATAAATAAATCTAATGAAGGTATTATTATGTATAATGTACATTTTATATAGCAATGTTAGGCGGCAAAGTGGTGGTTTATGGTGGACTTCCTGCTGTACACGTGTGTGCGCGCCTCCTACCGTGAGGTCCCACAGTGAGTTGTTTTCTTTCTTTCTTTCTTTTGGTTTTCTCACCACCACCATCAAACGGAACAGAACAGTCTTTTGAAGGCGCACGGTTATATGTACAGAGAGAAGACAACACGAATGAACATTAGACAGACTATTAAAAAAAAAACTCGCAAAAGAGGAGGCGTACAGGGAAACGCGGTGAACTTAAGCAGCAGTTACTTAGGCAAGATGGGGAACGAACAAAGCGTGCCTGTGAAATACGTGTTTTTTGCCGGCGGAAGGAACAGGCTCACTCTGTTTGACAGGAGGTAGTAGTTTCGGATAGTTAACGTACACGGAAGGGGTTGGAAGAAACAGGAAGCAGGTTGTCTCGAGTTGCTCAAGCGCACGTAAACGACCCCCCCACCACTCGTGCGGGGCTCCTGAAGAGCTTTCTTCCCGAATGTGGCCCCGCAACATTTTGGGCAGCGATAAACAAAAGGGGCGAATCTCGCGAGCGCGGCCTTTACTGTGGGGTTTTTTTTTTCGCTAGGATCAAAGAAGAGCGCTGGACTTATTGCACACCAAAAAAAAACAACCCTTAGTTAAACGCCTTCACTTCATCAAACAAACAGCAACGCGCGGGGCGATTCACGAACAAAAAAACAAAAACGGAAAACGGTATCAATAAACCTGCTGTTAAACTATTACGACGAGCGGATCCGGCAGTCCGGGGAAGTGAGATGGATGGAACAATGAATGAAAGAAAATCGTGTCGTTGTTTGTGTGGTTTTGGGTTCGTTCATTTTCAAGCACCATTTTCGTCGCTTATCGTTACAGATTGTCTTCTCTCTCACTCACTCTCTCTCTCTTACATTCACACCCCCATCTCGTGAGGTGTTTGCATTAAAAGCTTATTGCAAGAAATCTTAAACGTATGTTTAAAAACAACCCTTTTCTCAGCACAACGGGCTGGCGGTCGCATCCTGGCCACTTTTTGCCCGCAGGAAGCTGTCGAGGGAGATGGATTTGCGTGATTGGGCGCTGTTGCTGGCTGGTTCCGCGGCGGCGGACGGTTGCTGCTGCTGTTGCGGCTGGAGGGAGGTCAGGTCGATCCGGTCGCGCAAGTTCTTGATGCGCTTCTTGATCGAACGTCGATGGCTGTCCAGCCGGCGGCCAAGCCCTTCGAGCACGGTTCCGGTTGGCTGCGGTTGCGTGGCGGTCGCCGTGTGTTGGTCACTCGCCCGGAGCGTTAACCGGCGCCAGGAACCGTCCAGATGTAGCCGCTTCAGCTGCCGCCAGAGGCTGTTGTGGCTGGTGGTGCTGCTGTGCTCGGAGCGAACCGGCAGGGACGAGGAGGAACCGGTCGTTACGGATGGCAGCCGGGCGTCGGCGACTAGTATCTGAGGGGCGGTTGGACGATGCGTGTAAGCGGAGGCCGCGTGCGAACGCCGGAACGTTCCGGAGTACTTACCGGCTCGTATATGTGCTCCTGCCCGTAGCACGACTCAACGGCCGCGATCAACTCGTGCGATCCGCCCGCCGTCCCAACGCTATCCCCGTCGGCCAGGAAGTGAACGTCCTCGTAGTCGTCGTAGTTGCTGCAGCTCCGGGCGGTAGCAGCCCGCCGCTGGCCGGTGACTAGTTCCGCGCCGTCCGATATCTGGGGCAGGGAAACGGACACCTTCCTAGCGCTGGCCGCACCGGACACGGCGTCCGTGTCCGGGTAGAGAAGGCGCGCGAGTCGGCGGGATCTTTTGGCATGCACATCCACCACGGCGTAGATCGGTTCCAGCTCCGGACAGGCGTTCGAGGGTGACGTTCCCGGTGCCCGGATGTCCTCGTACACGTGATCGCCGACCGTGCTGGACACGTGAAGCTCACTGTTGGACGACGAAAGAAAAAAAAGAAGAAGAAAAAAAAACGCTTTACCAAATCCACCGGGGGGGGAACGATGCTTTTAAATTACGAAACAAAGTCTACCTTGTCGTGACGCTGCTGCCGCCACCACCACCACCACCACCACCACCATCATCCTCCGATATCCGGTCGGGCTGGATGCAAGCGGCACTGCTGAACATGCTGTTGATGCGACACACGTCCAGCGACTGGTGCGCCGACATTCTCCAGACGTGCTGATGCAGCCGGAAGATCTGCCGCGTGTCGTCCGCATCGTCTCCAGCCTCCGGGGGCGGCGATGGCGACGGTGACGCGCTGCAAAGGGCATTGTTTGGAAAGAAGAATAAAAAAAAAAAAACAAAAAGCCCCCGAGTGGAAGCGAACGAACGGCGGGAAGGTATAAATATAGAATGTCACTGGTCGCCCGTCGCCCTTTCACGCACGAGAGCGAACGCGCCCGGAAGTAAACAGCGCTGCAGATAGGGAACCGAAGCGTGGTACTTGAAAAGGCTTTCCCGCCCCCTTTTTAGAACGTGAATCTCAACGAGCGGGAAGCGACGATGGTTGATTATCTTCCGACTTGGATAGCGCTGGATGGATTAATCGGTTCGTGCAAGCGAGCAGCGTTCGTTTACGAAATCGGTGCTCCGCTTGCGCCCGTGCCATCGAGCTCACTGAACTCCCGGCAAGGTCACCGTGTTGTCTAGCTCACCAACAAAACCGAGAGGCAATTTTGTATTAAAAACCAAAAAAAAAAAAATAACAAACCTAACCTCACCGCCCCCGTCCCTGGTGTACGCTTGCACAAACACCCGGGTGATTATAAAACCGTGCAGGTGCTTTTAATACCCGAACCCCCCCGTCCCCCCACCCGTCACGGTCTGTTTGCTCTCCGGTGGCTGAACGCGCGCGCGTGTGTGCATCGGTTTCATCATCATTTCGAGTTTCGCTGTCAAACGGCGAAAAGTGGATATTCAGAACATCTCACCCGAACCACCCGGGCGTGGGGAGAGGGGTGTCGAAGGTCGCGGTATGTACATAACAGCCCCAACACCCGCCCGCTCTCATGTAACACAAACCAGATGCGCTCTGGACGCATCTGTACGGGAGATGAGGGCACATCGGAAGGCGGGCGTTTTTCTTTTCTTTTTTTTTTTTTAAAGAACGAACGCGCCCTGCACATTCTCAACAGTGCAGCCGGCAGTTGCAGCGGGCGCGCGTCTCGCAAACGTTTCTATTTATAAAAGAGCATCATCAAACAGCATGTGTTGCGGAGGGGGAATTCCATGCTGCTGGAAATTGTTTACTTAGCCATGGTGAGGGAAACAAAACGCAAGGGAAATCTCTCACGTTCTTGTGCTGCTGCTTCGTGATCGGGATGGCGAATGGGGGATTGTATATAAAGCGCGGTACGGTCTGATTGACGGTGTCGGAGGAAAAAAAATGCATCAGTAGGATGGTTAAAGAATTTTGAGAAAATTCCATCGATTAATGGAAGGGATTTTTTAACACTCACACCGTGCTATGCCGTTTTTTTTAAGGAACTTATTACATCGAAAGGCACGAAACGACCGGACCACAATCGTCTCTCGACCCCAAAAAGGACATTTAAAAATTTGAAGGCGCGTGAAAGCGGTCGTTTGCGGAAAAAATCTTCCGCACAATCTCACCTATTCTCCTGCATCGTTCCTGCTACTGGATCATCATCCTCGCGAGTGTTCGATGGGCTAGTGCTAGCCGAAACGTTGCCACTTTTCGTGTTCACGTTGTTGTTGTGATCGTCCGTAGCGATGGTGGAAGGACGTTGTCGTTGCTGCGCACGTCCCGGCCGGGCTGTGGTTGAAGCCGCCGGGAAGTTGCGCGGAGGCTTGACGGGTCCCGTTCGCTGCTGCTGCTGCTGCTGAGTTTCTTCATGACTCGCCCGGCCAATGACCCCAGCGAACGGGTCACATCTCGATGGCGAAGAAAAGGACGCCAGTGGGAGTGTGGAGCGATGGAAGCTGCCGAAAAGCCGGGAGTGTTCGTCACAACGTGCCCCATTACCCATCGCACCCGGCCCTTACCTGCGGTTTCGATCAGTCGCACCATTGGCGACGGTCAGGCTGTCCAACAGCGCCATGATCCACTCGGAGCAGCTACGGTGGTCGTCACAACGCTGCGAAAACGGAGCAGCTCGTTAAAAACACTCGACACACACACACACACGCGGCAAACGGTGCCGGCACGCTACTTACGAACGTGTACATAATTTTCGAGTTCGTTTCGATGGTGAAACGCGGTCCGGTGGTTGGGATGATGATCGTGCCCGGCACCAGGTTGATGATATCCTTGAAGGGTGCGAGCTTCTTCTCGTAGTCCTCGCGCGATGAGTACGACAGGAGCAGCTGGTTCTGCAGGATGAAGAACAGCTTCCGCCAGCCGCCCATCTTCTGCGTTATGGAGGTAAGAACGTATAATAAGACAGTAAAATCATGCATCCTGGTGCACCTATTGCACACACTCACGTTTCTTTTCTTCTTCAGGTAACCGCACATCTTCACTTGTCCGGTAGAGGTGGAGGACGACGACTGTGGTGGCGTTGCGTCGGCGGAATTTAGCGGAGGTACGCGGGCTGCCGTGGAGGGCTCTTTCGTCGTGGTTCCAAGCGTTTTGGTTGCCGGTGTCGTATCGTCCACCGTTGTCGAGGTTGGTTGGGGACTATCGGCAGCTTGCTCCTGCTGCTGCTGCTGCTGCTGCTGCTTCTGCTGAAGCATCGCATCGAACGAATGCTTTGGTGTGGCTGATGGCGATGCTACCGGTAACGCTGACATCTTTGTCGGTACGATAAACTTCCTCATTTTGCTCATACCTCAAGCGGAATTGGCTGGAAAACCCTCCCCTTCCGACGGATCGCGCATGGAAAAACTAGAAAAGGAACACCGCCATCGGAGCGTTACTAGTGCGCACAGTTTCAAGGATATCCTTCTCCCCCCAAGCCCCACACAAGCGAAGAATACAAGAAAACTAACAACCACTGCTCCGTAACGAGACAGCGCCAAGGTTGGTTTCGAATTAGGTATTACTAAATAGCATCCAATTATTGCATCGAACCATTAGCCGTTTTAGGATGTGTGTGTGTGTATGTGTAGAGAGAAAGAGAGAGGTTTATAATATGCATGGGGCAATTTAATTGGCTTTGCGTCGACCCCACCCCAAACCAATAGCCGAATAATCTCGCGTGAAGAAAGATTTTTATGCAACACTGACCGTTTCGTTCGCTCACAACATTCGCCACAGCACTTTCTAATGTGAGCCAAAATGTTTGCGTATGTGTGGGTAATTTTTTTTTTTTGTGATGGATTCAGTGTGCGTTATCGGGATGAAATTCACTTTTCGGCCTCTTGTTCAGGAGAAGGTTTTTCCCCTTTTTCAGAAAGTAACAGCTTTAAAGTTTACAGAAAAGCTCACAATACTTCATTCTGGATGACGGCCCTGTTACTACTAACACTAAGCCATACAGCTTTCCGGCCGAAACCATTTTGTTCCGAAAGCTGACGTTCGCAGCACGGTAAAGTGATCAATGTAAAAAAAGCGCAAAATTCACTCCGCCTTTTTCATTTTCTGTTGATTGTTCTTTAACTATCTTTCTCCAATATTCCGGTGCTTAATTTGCCAACGCAGCGACGATAGCGTCACTCAGTCAAATAGTATAATCACGAACGCGTTACGAAGGCCATTTTGTACCGAAAAAAAATACCTTTGTTAAGCGAACGCACTCAATACCAGCGCCGGGCGCATGACAAATCGGATGAAATCAGGCGAGAGCGGGAGAAAATCAGTCTTATAATTTCGTGACCTCCGTTTCACTGCTTCGTTGACACTTGTTTGCTTTCTTTCTTGTCGCACGGCCTACAAATGCACAGCCGGTTCGGTTTCGTTTCGGTAAATTTCCTGCCGCTCGGCGTTCTCCTGCTGTTGTCACCGGCACACTGGCGGGCTGGGCAAGGTGACGAAGGCGAGACACCACTACAAAACTACTGATGCCGACACAGGTGGCAAGGTGTGACAATTGATGCCGACAGTAAATCGAAATCGGACACTAATCGGACGATTGGGTGTCATTTGTTGGCTTTGGAGCTTTGCTAGGAAACGACAAGCAGTGATTATTGGGCTGGTGCTATAAATCAAAACATAATGGCAGATAATTAGTTTTTTCGAATGAAAACATTGCTACAGTTCTCTAATACATGAACATTGTAGTGTTTTATGCAAGTTATTGTAATCGGTAATTAGTGACCAAAATCAATTAAAACACCATTTTTATCACTCTAACGCAATATTTCAAAATCATGAAATGCGTGTTAGTTTCCCATTTTCAGAAAAGATTTCTAGTATAAATCTTAAAAAAAAACATCAAACACCTATTTTGTATTCCAGCTTTTTCTGGATTCAAACCACCCAAACAGTGTTTTTTGCTGTGAATTTTCGGCACATTTGCTTCAGGAACTGCAAGCTAAACAACTGGAGGGGTTTCGACATGCAGGAATGCTGATTTACGACGGAAACGTCTTCACAAATCGGCAAAAAAAAAAAAAATAATACCGTGCGTGGAATGAAACTTTTGTAAATACCTCACACTTGCCGCAGCGAAACGATGCATCAAACATGAAACGTCCGGGCGACAGGTTGCTTGCGGTCCATTTTTGAAGGATGTTTTGCCTGGAAGTTGCAGCTGCGGTTGATGGCTACTGATTGGTGTCGTCTGCAACCGACGGACCCTCTTACTTTCGTTTGCTATTTTTATATAAATATATTTTGTTATTTGCAGCCAGCCGGAGGTGCGCCACGCCACTAGACGCACAAAGTACGCCGAACGCGCCACACCAGTGTTAAACCAAAGCAAAGCAAATGGCAGACACCGAGCAAAGGCTGCAGGTTGCGCCGTTTACGGGGGCACGGCACGTACGTTTACGATCGCAGCCCATCGCGGGCAGGGCGAGAGGTGGGGTGGGGGGGGGGGGATGGGGCGGCGCCCTCTCTGCCCCTCTTCCTGTTGGCACTTCACACACTTTGCGCTTTGCGATTGTTTACGTACACTGTTACGCTCGCTGTATCACTTTTTCTCTCCCTCTCTCTCTCTTTCTCTTTCTCGCTTGAAATTGTCTACTGGTTATGTCGATCTCTGCAGAGATGATCTGCATAGATGCTTCAGGCCTACCACTGCTATTCCACAGGCCCGTACCGGTCTAGGCCTTCACCGTGTCAGCGTGTCGGGCCCCTTCTCTCACTCTCACGTTTGGCTTGGTTTTTGGGATGTTCCCACCGTTTGAACAAAAAACAAAAAAAAAGAAAACAAAACAACATAAACAACAGCTTAACGCTGATGTTGTTTGAAGCACACATACACACAGCAACAGAGAACCGCGCGCGCGAGTTCATATGCCCAGCCGCTTCTTACACACTGCGGGCAGACGCACAGAGCTCGAGCACGTGCTTCCGCCACGGGCCTACGAATAGCACTACGGACACGGTGCGGAGATCGTGTATAGCACGGCAGCCACACCGATCGCAGTCAACCAAACACGCATACACACTCACACACACACCCATTGGGGATGGGAAGGGCTGATGAGGAAAATTTTGGGTGAGGTTGGCACATGGCACGCGCATGCTTTCTCCAACAAACTCCCAAACGACGGTGCGAGAGACCAGCACCGGGACGGGACGGTGCTGGACACCGCTGGCGAGTGTTATGCACGACGAAGTTTGGCTACCCTCCCGTTCCCCTCCAAAGCGGAGACGGGATCGCGATTTTCCACGCGAAATCAACTACCTAACCTGGGACGGCTTTGGAGACACAACCGGATGCACAGTTGGCTGCGTTACCATTCAGCTCACGCACCGCCTGCTTTTGTTCGTTCGAGCTCGGGAGGCTCTAGTAATAGGGCACCAAGGCGTGCGCGCCTACGATCCGCTCAGGTGCGCCCGGCCCGCATAGCCACCAGGGCTCCACCGCGGCACGTACGACAGAAGCGTCGAAAACTTTAAACAACAACCTGCTGCACGAGCGGGAAGGGAAACGAATTTCGGATCAACGAGTGTACGAGCGACCTGTCCGCCATGTTCTTTTCCGGCTTTGCATTTTCGTCGAGTCTCGCTGGGTGTACGTGCCCGTGGAATGGACCATACTGGAGGTGGTGGAGGTTTTATTTCGCAGCGGTGGAGCGACAACACCAGCGTCACAATTTTTGAAAGGCTTATCATTGTTTGCTGGTACGTGGAGCTTCCTGAAGCTGTACGATCTTCCCGGAACTTCCTGTTCTTACTTTTCGCGTTCGTTTGCTGAGCTGTTTTGGGAGTTGTAGCCGCTGTATCCAGCTTAATTAGCGCTGCTGCGGAATATCTACTTGAATCTTAATGTCTAATGCTCGTGTCAGCTACCTACCAAGACAACCTGGTAGCTACCTGGTAGCTAAACTTATAGATATTATATAAAGTTTGGACCATACTGTACGCGAGATTCCATTCCATTCCAAATTAACAAGCTTCACCTACTGCACAGAAGAGAAAAAAAACTAAAATGAATGTCACACTCTGAACGCCATTCGGCTTTAGATGAATGCACGCCTATCTCGTTCCTGCCGGTGCGTCGCATCTGCCATTACCAGGGTGCAAGATGCGGATAACAAACCGCACGCGGTACACCCCGATTTCGTGATCGAGCTACCCCTTCGGTCCGCTCCGTCGACCCGCCTGATCGGGCGCTGGGTGCCTCACGCTTTTGGGAACGTGCGGCAGTCGCCGCACGCCAAGGCACGACCGAATGGAATTTTCTGACTGACGGTTCGGTATAGAATTCGCAATGCATGTTAAATGGCTTTTTTTTTGCAAACCAGATCACCAGGCGAGAAGATCTCGGCTAAGTAAGGGCGAGTTATGGAAGGTGCGATACTCGATTCGATGCGATAGCCACCGCGATAAAGACATAGCAGGTCTAGCTATCGTGGGAGAAAACATGCCAGAATGATGATCTTCCTTACGCCGATCGAGCGATTCCAAAAAGCCATGTTTTGCAGGTTCAAGAAGGTCAATGAGTGCCCCAGAAATTGTCACCCGGTTGCATGTGCACAGCGAACGAAGCAACAAGGCACCAGAATCAGTGATCAAAGTCAACAAGCGCTTGGAAACCCAGAAGCTAGCTACCTTCCTTACTCCGTGACCGCCATGAAAGCAGCAACTGGAAATGTCAAACGGTTCTAGGCAACGTCAAATTCTCGCGGGACCTCCTCGCCACCAGCACCCCGCTCATCCTGCCTGCCACCGGGCCGTGTCGTGTCGCCTTCCCTCAAAACACACGAAAAGAGGATTGGCAGATTCTACCGCTAGCGCGCTTGGTACGCGACACGACGATCCTCATCCCCCCGGATTTTGCGAATCGACGCCACGGCCTCGGCGCACAAGGAACTATAAATACGTGCGACGGGATTGACGGTAGCATCCAGTGCACCTGTGGTAAGAGTGGTATTCTGAACTGTTTCCAGTGCCCGATGTGCGTTCTGTGTGGCTGAGCTGAGCTGAGCTTCCCTACCGGCGACCTACAAAACACGTCTCGAAACGTCAAACGTCCATCAACCAACACACCAAACGCCGAGCGATCATGTCCACTAAGCTGGTAGTGTTGTTGGGTGTAGTGCTTTGCGTGCTGGTGATCCAGCTGAACGCTGCCCCGCAGGCAGAAAAGTATGAAGCAGTAAGTAAAAGAACAGATGCGAGATAATGACACTCGACGCGCAACGTAATTGTTTTGTGCGAGCTACGTTGCTGTTGCTGCGTAACTTTGTTGGGAGTCGTGTCGTCTAAAAGCTTTTTAAGGTGTCACTTAGATATTAAATATTACTCTTACAAGGTAGCCATTTGGTAACCACATTAAACTAACAAATACTGCAAATGAGTTAGTTTAATGTGAGTTAATTCGTACAAAAGCACTCCCAGAGAGTCCTGAATTAACGATTCGATTCTTAGTAAAAGCTCTCGTTGAAGATCTGATAAACGTGAATTCCAAGATGTCCGTCACGTTACGGATTTCTAAAGTTGTAAATTCCCTTCCGTTTCTAGTACGAGTACAAGTACGAGGTGAAAGATGCCGAGAAGCAGCTGTTTTTCGATAAAAACGAAGCAGGAGATACGGCAGGCAAGGTACGTCTGAACACCCCGTCGATTGTCGTAAAGGTAATGTCCCCTCTAACGCTGCTCAACTTCAGGTGACGGGACGATACTCTGTCTGGCTGCCGGACGGGCGGCTCATGACCATCAAGTACGTCGTAGACAAAGAGGGTGGTTTCCAGCCGGAAGTGGACTTCCAGGACAACGCGAATCCGCTGTCCGGTTAGTCCACTCAGGTCGCGATGAGCATGCTCGAGTCGGAACTAGCTGGTTGTGGTGAATTGTAAGCAGTGAGTCGCTAATATTTAACGTCCATCGAGAAAGCAGACACAGAAAAGGAGAGAGAGAGAGAGTGGATATGTTGTAAATAAAGAAATTTAAATTTTAGCGGTTTAACCAAATTCAGTTTTTACAATCGAAGCCACCAAAAAAAACGTACATTTCGGATAGTTGGAGTCGTAATCAGTCTCAGCTGCAAATTTATTCTTACTACTACAACTCGTTTATTCTATGTCGACCAAAAATCACTTGCAATGGGACATTATGAAATATTGTGTATCGTGTTTGAAAGAACGTAAAGACAAGTTTCAGCCAAAAAAAAAGGATACTTATTGCTACCATATCTCGGTTACATATCATCATTTTTCATTTCGTGCAAAAAATAGGATAAAAGACACCTAAAACGCCATATTCGGGGCGCCATTCACGGTCTATGCTACTACAACACAAATATCTTAACATATACATAAAATTCTAACTTAATGTTCAATTACTCTTCCGGAGCTGATTCTTTATCAACGCGTACTAAACTCTAACGGAAGCCGTCTACTACGAGTAGATACCCAGAACAACTCCTGTCCACTTGCGGAATAACAGAGCTGCAACTTTCTGCTCCAAAGTCCTCGAATGATCCGAAGTTTGCCGTTGTTACTGAAACTGAAACCGTTGAAAACTCCACGAAAGGAACGATCCTGCCGGCAGTGTGAAACGGGGCCCATGGGGTACCGGCTTCATCCGGCTTTCCGCTGAGAATAACACTCGCAATCGGTCGAATAAAGGGTGAGCCCATGAGACCGGTTACGGCTAAACTGATGCGTCCGTCTAGTCATGAACACTTCGACTTTGTGGGTATCTTCATCAACACACTAGAAATAATCGCAGATGCCGCGTCTTTTATTTCGAACACCCTTCATCCTTTGTCACATACGTACAGCTTAACTTGTGCATTGTCTAGCTTCGGAAAGAAAGAGAGTCGTGCGCAAATGTAAGTAGTACGGTGTAAACGGTGGGAGGGGAAACAATGTTGAAATGGCAATGGGTCTAGTGCCGCAAGGATGAAGCAAAGCCGAAGTAATCGCTGCGGCGAGAGTCATCAGCTTGGCCGCCGGTTTGTTTGCGGCTTTCGGTTTCCGTGAGGAAACGCTGTGGTCCAGCGGTGGTTTTTGTTGGCATATTCTACCACACCATTGTTCTGTGGATCTTTCCCTTTTCGTCGGCTTACGCGTTTCTGAATTTACAGACTGTACTCGAGCTCGTACCGCACGTACTGGTTTTTCGGATCGTTCGTGATCCGCGGGTAGCCCACGATCAGTGCATCCTGCGCACCGATGTACAGCGAGTTGTAGATCTTCCAGTAGACGTCCCGTACCTTGCGCGCCGGATGGAACAGACCCTGCAGCGTGTACTGGAGGATTTTGATCGGACCGAGCGCGACGCGCAGCCCCTCGACCGCGTCCATGAACGCCTGCACTAGATGGGGCGACGTTTCGAAGATGTTCGGCCAGACGTAGTTGAGCAGGTGGACCAGGGCGTCCTCGCACCCGAACCCGTACACGCCGAGCGCCATGTGCTTGATGGCGGCGCAGGCCGTCTGCCGGTGGACGAGGTCGCGATCCATGAGCGCGTCCTCCAGCAGCGGGCAGACGGCGTAGATGTAATCCTTGCCCATCTCGCCGATGTACTCGAACAGGAACGAGAGCGACTTCAGCACACCGTTCTGCACGTTCAGCTCCGGTACGCGGTACTCGTTCATCAGTGCCGGCAGGACGGTGAACGGGCGGCACGTTTCGGCGACGATGGCGATAGCGACCGTCGTGCAGACGCGGTTCTGGCGCTCCTGCACCTTGAGGTTGTTGAGGAGCGTCGCCAGCACGTCGTGCGGACCGATCGCTTTCGCGATGTACCCGAACGTGTTGACGGTCGCGCGCCGGATCGCCTTCTTGTGTGCTTTCAGCAGCTCGAGCAGCTCGAAACAGATGCGCATCCATTCGCGTGCGGACACGTACTCCGGTCCCCGGTCGGCGATGCGGCCCACCAGATCGATGCAGTTCTCCTGCACCTTCTCGTGCCGGTTCTTGAGGATCGGCGTCAGCCGGGGCAGCAGGTCCTTGATCGGGGGCGTCATCTTCGTCATACCGATCACGTTCACGATCGCCTTGAGCGCGCCGAGTATCGAACCGAGCACCTCCGGGTACTCCTCGCCGAGGTACTCGTACAGCACCACCCCGAGGTGGCCCATCAGCTTCTCCTCCTGGCTCGCCTTCATCACCACCGCGATGCGCGAGATCAGATCGGCCGCCTGCTGGCGCACCTTGGCCGATTTGTTGTTCAGACGCCACAGGATCGTACCGCAGATCTGCGGCAGGAACGGTTTGACGCGCCGCGCCAATTGATTTACGATTGTGCCGAACCCGTTCAGCATCACCACGTCCTCCGTCGTCTGTTCCTGGAACGCGTACAGGATGCCGTCGATCAGCTGCTCCTCCAGCCGCGTGTCGATATCGCTCGCGCCGAGGTTCGCCATGATCTTCTCTATCGTTTCCATCACCATCTTCCGGTAGTGCTCGTTCTCGTCCTTCAGGTCGTCCACGACGCGGTTGATGATCTCCGACGCGCCGACCTTGTTCGCGATCTCCACCGTCGTGTCGACCAGCTGGCGGTAGTTGCGCCGATCGAGCGCCATCCGGTGGTTCCAGAAGTGCTTGAAGAAGTGCGGCAAAATTTCGTCCTTTATGTACTGCTCCTCCACGCCGTCCGTCGCGCAGCACTGCTTCACCACCTTCAGCACGATCTTCTTCATCTCCTCGTCGGGCGACTGGAACTCGCGGATCAGGATGAGCATCACCTCGCGCGTGTAGTAGTTCGCGTACTCCGCGTCCATCAGCGGGATGAGATACCCGATCGCCTTCAGGAACGCCGCCAAACCCTTGCCGCGGTGCGTCCGGATACCCTTCCACAGTGGCTTCAGCACCGAATCGAACGACTCGATACCGTACGGGGTGGCCGCCTCGGCCAGCGCCGCCAGTGCCAGGGCCGTAATAGTGCGCACCTTCTGCTGCTCGTCCACCAGCCCGTGCTCGATGATCTCGACGAGCGATTTCAGGTGCGGCAGGATGGCGCACCCCATCAGGATGGCGATCTGCTGCACGATCTTGATGCCGGTGTGGCGCGCCTGCCACGATTTCTTGCTTTTGCAGACCGCCTTCAGGAAGGGCAGCAGCGAGGGAATGCCGAGCGCGGACGCCACGACGGCGAACGCGCGTGCGGTCGTGTTTCGCACGTACTCGTCGATGTTGTCGATGTCCGGGCGCATCGTAGAGATCATCGTCGCGAGACCGGCCGCCTTCGCGAGGTTCGAAATGATCTCGCGGCCCTCGACGCGCGCGTAGTAGTCCTCGTCGATCAGCAGCGGCTCGATCACGACCAGAATCTTGTGCACGTACGGGCGCACCAGATCGTCCAGCTTGTACAGGATGCGATCGATGACCTTCACCAGCAGATGGCGCTCCTGGTCCTCGAGCGTCGGACTCATCAGCAGGGGCAGGATCTGATTGAACAGCGGTCCCGCACCGAACTCGCGCGCCTTGTCCGTGATCTGTCTCAGTGCCGCCTTCCGCATCGGCGGCGTGCCGTTCTTGATTTTCAGCAGCAGTTTCATGATCTTGCGCTCCTTCTGCTCCTCCGGGCTGAGCGAATCCTCGTCCACTTCTACCAGCAGCTTGTCGAAGTACTGCGCATCTTCGGGCTTCATGAACGGCAGATTACCCTTCGGCTGGTTGTCGACGAACTTGGCCGATTTGTCCTCCTGCTGAATGAAGAACGTGGCGGCCGGTGTACCGGCCATCGGTGTTGGCGTCGCGGTCAGCTTTCTTGCCGGCGTTCGGATCGGGATGTAGCCGGCCGGCGGTGGCAGAATCTTGTATCCGGCCGGGAACATCACGTCCAGCTCTTCGTCCGTGAACGGGCGGTTCCGTTCGTCGATCTCCTTCTCCCACCGGTACGCCTGCAGCTGTTCCGGTGTCATCGACGCGATATGGCCCGGTGTTGGCGTCGCCATTGCCATCGCCTTGTGACCAACGGGTGTCGTGCCGCCCGGCGTCAGCATCGGTGTCGCGTGCCCGGGTGTACCAGCCGCCCCGTGCGGTGTCGGTGTCATCGCAATCGACGGTGTCATCGCGGCGGATGGGGTCGCGTTCGAGGGCGTTTCGTCCCACCGGGAACGACGCTTCGAGGCGGGCGTGGTGCCCTCCAGCAGTACACCGTCGCCGGACACACGGTCCGCTCGCGGCGTTTCCGCCCACGAGTGGCCCGGTGTTTCGCGCTCCGTTTTCGGTGTCTCGTCCCAGCGATTGCGACGGGTCGACTTTTCGGCGGGCGTTTCACGGCCGGGCGTGGTGGCGGTGGTCGATACGTGAGCAGGCGTTGCATCCCACATGCGAACGTTCGGTGTCGCGCCAGGCGTTTCACTGCCCTTGTGGCCGGGAGTTTCATCCCACCGATGATCGGCGGGCGTTTTCTGCAATGAAGCGAAAAATATATTTTTATACATTCATAATCGATGCACTATAAATGAAATTTAAGTCTTTTATAATAATTAAAAAGTAAGAATAGAAGCACGAATGCATATTTGTAACAAAACTTGTCACCAAAAACGATCGAAAAAATAATGCCAAATTACCTCCGCATCCCACGTCGGTGTAGCAGGTACGGCGAGCTTCTTCGGCGGCACAAAATGTTCCTCCACCGCCTGATCCCAACGACCACGTTTCTTCGGTTCCGTTGGTTTGGCTGTCTGTGCACTGCTACTGCTACTGCTGCTGCTGCTGCTACTGCTGCTCACCTTCAACGTTCCATCTTTGGATTTCTCTTGGATTTTCTTGCGTAGCTACAATACACACAGATGAAAGAGAGAAAACATGTTCAATCGCGTCCGCAAACCGCAGAAGAGCTGTCATTGCTTCACTTACCTCTGCCTCTTCCCCCTTCAGCATCTGCTCGCGCATAATTTCCGTGTAGGAACGCGAACCAACGTCCGGTGTTTTGCCTCCTGCAACAAGAGTTTTCCACGATTAAAAAAAAAACATACATAAAGGAAAGGAAAACAGTTTAACATACCATCTGCGAACGGATCGACACGCTCCGGAGATATGACGAGCAGGCGGCGCTTCTGTCTGTACTCGTCCTCCTTTTCCGCGACCGTTGGTCTTCGCCGCTCCGCGAACGGATCGTAGTCATCGCCCTGCAATGAAGCAAAACATTTCCCTAACATCCGGTGTTCTTTTGTTACTTCCATCCTCCCCCAAATTACCTGCGCCATCTCATTAAGCAGTGCGGTCGGTGCCGTGTATCCCATCGGCCGATTGTTCCGAACGATCGGCAGTCCCTCGTCCTCCTCCTCGTCGATCTCATCGTTCGGTGCAATCGAGGTGACGTACCCTTCATACTTGCTGTTCGTGTCACCGCCATCGTATAGATCGCTGTCGAAGTAGCCCCGGTCGGCCAAACCCACGCCATTATCCTTCGCCGCTTCCGCGTTCAGTTCCTTCTTTTTCGACTGCAGCTCCAGGATGTGTGCTTCAATGTCTGGAACGAACGGTCGGCAACGGGCAGATTGTTATATTTCACAACATTAGCATGCATGGAAACGATGCTGCCAACCACAAGCATGGTGGTGGTTAACACGTCCGCGACAATTACTTACCTTCATGGGTACGCACGATATTCTCCATGGTGCCTTAAGTTAAATACGAATACGAAAATTAAACGACTATGCTTACTAACTAAGTTATTTTATTTCTTTTTACGAGTGTGATGAGTGAACTCTGTGCTCTGTTTTTCTTCACCTATTAGCTGTTCTCGTTTTGTCGCTTTGAGCTTGGTTTTTTTTTCACGCTACAAATGTCAAACGTCAAATGTTTGGTTTGACTGATGACGTTTGTTATATGTGTACATGACACACAAACCACAAACCGTGCTCAAACACGAAATATCTGCTCCGGTTCAATCGTGTGGGAGTCGATTTTAGAATTTGGATAATCGAAAAATTAAAACTGATGATGTTATTATTTCATTGAGAACATAGTGTGACAAATTTATTCACTTCAATGGATAAACGCTAGAATTGCAATTACGCGAAAATCATGTTATTAAATTTTCGTGAATTAAATTTCACCACTAGATGGCGCTGTGCTTAGCAGGGAATCAAACCCATTGTTTAGATGTTCTCTTCTCGGCACGATTTGTCACCAAGAAAATTAAAATGCTGGTTTTAGATCAACATGTTGCGTGTTTGAATTTTATCTCGTCATATGATATATACAACTAAAAGCGTTCGCTATAGTTCAGGAATAGTTTATTATTTATTTCTCCGGAAGCTTTGTACGGGCTTACTCATTAGGTCACTATGTTCTTAAATAGTAGATTGTAGAAAAGAAAACAGAGCCAACAAACCCACTACCACTCCAGCTCATCCGGCAGCCCGCCCGGATAGTCGCCAGTAAGGCAGGCGGTACAGTGCCCGACCTGTTCGGGCTTCTTCACCGCCATGTTCAGCTGGACCGCCTTCTTCAGGCCCTCCACGCTCAGGTACGCTAAGCTGTCCGCACCGACGTACTTCGCCAGCTCTTCCGCGTTCAGCTTGTTCGCGATCAGCTCCTCGCGCGTCGGTATGTTGATGCCCATGTAGCACGGGTACAGCAGCGGCGGACTCGCTATCCGAATGTGCACCTCGAGCGCACCGGCATCTCGCAGCAGCTTGATGATCGGGCCGATCGTGTTGCCGCGCACGATCGAATCGTCGATCAGCACCAATCGTTTGCCGGCCACGTTCTCCGACAGGGCGCCAAACTTTTTCGCCACCCCGAGCTGACGCAGGCGTGTTGACGGCTGGATGAACGTGCGTCCGACGTACCGGTTCTTGCAGAGCACTTCCGCGAAGTTGAGATTAGCCTGCGCGGAAAGGAGATATCGAGGGAAAGTGATGAGTGACGCAGTGGTAGTTGGTCACCGGGCCCGCTTGGACGTACCTCACGTGCGAACCCATGGGCTGCCGCCGTCCCCGACTCGGGCACGGAGCTGACGATGTCCGCATCGACACCAGCTTCCCGGGCTAGCTGCCGGCCGCACTGCAACCGCACCGAGTACACCATCTGCCCCTCAAAGATCGAGTCCGAGCGGGCAAAGTAAACGTACTCGAAGATGCAGAACGCGTGCCGCCGATTCTCCGGACAGTCGATGATGTCGATCGTCTTGATGCCGTGGCGCGTCAGCTCCACTATCTCGCCCGGTTGCACCTCACGCACGTACCGCGCCCCGATCGACAGGAAGCCGCAGCTTTCGCTAGATATTACCCAGCCTTCCGCGGGTAGTTTGTCGACTTTTTCTGCAATCGAAAAGTGATCAGTAGATGTTGGTGAAGCGTCGGTCCTTCCTCCGCACGGGGAGTAACCTACCGTTCCGGTACGCGCCTATCGTGAGCGGCACAATCTTCCCGATGCACAGCGGCCGATTGCCGTACGGGTCGCGCACACCGTAGATCTTGTCCTTGAGCATGATGACGAGCGAGTAGGACAGCGGGGCGAGCTGCATCAGGTGCTTGATCCGAGCGGGCCAGTCCGGCCCGCCATCCTCACCCTCCGGTGGATTCAGGCAGAGCGCCTGCGTGATGAGCTCCGAGTCGCTGTGCGTCGAAAGCCCAACGCCCCGCGACAGCACATCCTTCCGCAGGCTCTCGCAGTTGACGAGCTCCCCGTTGTGGGCCACCGCCAGCGCACCGTGCGCCGTGTGCACCACGAACGGCTGACAGTTGACCTCCTCCGACGCGGCTGACGTCGAGTAGCGCGTGTGCCCGATGCCGAGGTTACCCTTCAGTTTCTTCATCGAGTCGTCGGTGAAGATGTTGTTGATCATGCCCATGCCCTTGTGCACGTTGAAGTTCTTCGCGCAGTTGCCTTCGCTCGTCACGATACCGGCCGACTCCTGGCCGCGGTGCTGCAGCGCCACCAGCCCCAGGCAGATGACCTGCGCCACGTCTATCTGCGTCGGCCATTCGCCGGTCGCAATCGCACCGAACACGCCGCACTCGTGCGTCAACCCGCTGGACACGGCACCACGTCCGGCGCGCTTCTTGCCGTAGCCGGGCTGCTTGGGTGCTAACGCGAGGTTCTCCATTGCGGACGCCACACCGCTGCCAGGCTCCAGCCCGTGAAGCTGATCCATTTCCGCGTGCTGTGATTGGTGTGACGTGTCCTCCATCGTTTGTGCGTTTAATCTGTTCCCTGCGGCGACAAGAACAAGCGTACCAATAAATACCACCGCGTCGATTACTACTACTTCGCAAACTACTACTTTCTCTCGCATTCCATGCTGCTCCACGGCCCGCAGGACAGTAGCAGCAACAAAAATAACAAAAAAAAATATTGTAAACAAACAACAAGACGATAGAGATCGCTGGTGAAGATCCCAGACTGTTTCCGGGAGCATTCGACGCCCCAGGGAGCAGAAACCCCTGAAGACAAGACACCCTTTTTGCTTGGATCCCTTTGAGCCGTCGTTTCAGGTTCCCCCTTTTCACACACGCATACACACACAGTCTCTCGGTGGCTTTGTTATTGTTTTTGCCCCCTTTGGTTGACCTACTGGACGGGTAGAGCGATGGCTTGTCCAAGGATCGCCACTATCACCGGGCAGACCGGGCTAAAGCCTGGGCCTCGATGCGTCGACGATTTTGCGCGTTATCAGCGCTAGCGCTAGCAACGAACGTACGGTGACGACGACGTCGTGTTGTTACACAGCCGGTTGCCTCATGCGGTTTGTTGTGCTGACGTCGTAAACTGCAAAAATTATAAACAATAAACACACTCAACAACAAATTAACGCACCGACGGACCGAACCGTTGCAAGGCGCAGGACGTGCAGCGTCCGAAAACGTCCCGGGAAGACGTTTGGTTTTGTTGCAACATGAGGTTAATTTTGCTCCTACATTCTAGTATCATTTGAGTTATATTTTTCGCACTGGATTTCGCCTGCATAATAAGCAGACATCGTAGGCTTGACGTTCACGAACCGAGCGTTTCAAGTAGATGTCTTTCTATTGGGAATTTCAGAAATATGTTTCA
Organism: Anopheles farauti No. 4; assembly: GCA_000956215.1. Taxonomy (NCBI): domain Eukaryota; kingdom Metazoa; phylum Arthropoda; class Insecta; order Diptera; family Culicidae; genus Anopheles; species Anopheles farauti No. 4. The sequence continues at coordinate 1,816 of JXWZ01007372.1, read as the reverse complement.
TAACTTTGATAGTTAATTGTAATTGCTAAAAACCTCAAATCAACACCTAAGTAATTGCTTTCAATTGTTCTAAAATGGAGAATCCCCAAATCGGATGAAATCTCGATGATGGATTCGCTAGTTAACTTTGAGAGTTTTGAGCCGTTTATAGACACGGAACTGCAAAAATCTATCAAAATCTCACAATCTTGGTGGCCTGTTTTTCGCAGAGGCCGAGTTCGAGCGATCTTGTTGGAACATACGTATTGGTTTAACAGCTAGTGAGAGTTCTTTGATCTCAGTTTCCTACCATTTGGCTTCTGAATTTATTGCAACAGTCACTACAGTAGAGTTGGAATCACGTTTTTGATGAAACAACACACCTGCAAGCAGCTTCCAATGCTAAGAAACAGTCAATTCGAAGAATGTGGTGGGTTTCTTTTCAGAAGATGAGTGGCGATCTCTTATTAAACATGATTTAAAACAACGATCTAGTACGAATGTATCCATCGTAACATCGGCAATCTCGCACGTCGTGTTAACGATCGCTAAGATGTTTTCAATGCTCATAGCACACCACGTTTATGGTACCGTCAATTAACGAACGCCAGCTAACCTCACCACTCTAGGTCTTTGATGATATCGCACCCACTGGAATTGAACATGCTTCAGCCGGTTGCCGATCGAAGCCCACGTGGGAAACACAGCCGGCATCCATATAGCCCGGTGCGAATAACTGACAGTTCGTTCGGACACAACGTCACGTTCTGAAGACCGGTCGGTATCTTTCACGCTAGCCGATACAGCGAAACACGAGCACGCGCACAATAAAACAAAAAAAAAAAACAAACAAACACGCGCTTACCTGTGCGTCGAAATTTGACAGGATCTCGAAGCGGGAGCGGTTCACTTTCGCTTGCGTTAGCACCTTGCTCCGTCTCGCTTTGCTTCGCGTGAGTTCGAGGTCGTTTGATTGTAGGCACGCGTTGTAGTTTTGTGGATGAGTGCTAAGGATCTGGGCGCTACAGGAAGCCGATCCCGCCGATCCAGCCGCAAGGAATGGATCCGACCGCGCTGGGGATGCCGTTGGCACCCGGGGTTTACTGATGCGTTGAGCAGGAGAGTTTTGCGAGGGGGGAACGGGATGGGAAAAAGGGGGAGCAAATCAAGAAGCGTTGTGGTACGCTTGGAGAAACGGGGATAGGCGGAGGGAGAGAGGGAGAGAGAGACAGGGAGAGTGTGTGAGATCGTGCTGCTAAAGATAGGTACTGCTCCAGTTGCCTCCTGGTGCCTCTTAGGGATGCTGTAGCGCGTGCTCGTAGTTCTCGTTCGCCTCTGATCGCCGCACTATGATCAACCGTGAGAAGTAACTGATTTATGATCGTTCTCATATTCATATTTAATACTTACTGAGCGCACTGGTCCGCTGGGCAGGAAAAGGTGAGGGAGGGAGGGAAAGGCGCAGGGTTGCCTGTTTAGGTTGGCCTGTTTGATAGATGTCGCTCATTGGCGCTGGTGAGCGATTGCTTCGTAGTCTGCGTGCCGGTGTACCGTGGACCCCTTCGGCAGAGTTTCCGAACAGATCTCTTCCTGCGGTGTAGGCGAGAGAGAGGGAGAGAGTACGCACCTCCCCGGCTCGCTCTACCGCTCTAGCACTCCAGGCGCGCTCTCGGTTGCTCCTCCATCTCGGCAACACTCGCTGTCACGTGTGCGTGTGTGCATGTGTATGGGTTCAACTGGCCGGCGTATCCCTTCGGGCTCCCCGCTCACAAATTGTCACGCACATCCGTAAGATCGGAAGATCGCATCTTCCCTCACATACACACACACACACACA
>JXWZ01007370.1:0-24295 GCA_000956215.1 Anopheles farauti No. 4 | reverse complement strand
GATAATTTTAACGCAATAAGTTCAAAAGTGATACACGGCGTCGGGCTAATGCGCCTAAATGTATGCATCACGCATTACTACATGTTCGACAAAGTATCGCTACAATTCCAAACAGTATTACGTACTCAGTAACACACTTTGTGGTTATGCTTATTGTTTCGCGTACACGAACCTTTTTACAAGTTTTTGAAAACAAAAGCGCTGTTGAATCATCGTTTTCTTTACACTACTCGAAACATATCAAAACATTCGACATTCTGTTCGAATCGAGTGAATGCTATCGATGGGGTTTTTTCTTGTGTCAGATTTGACACTTGTCGTTGTTGTTTTCTTCAAAAGAAAACAAATACGTAGAAGAAGCAGGACGTGTTGTGTGCGCCTACTGCTGGATATAAAGATAAATTAAAAGTTCGTTCGTACAATTAAAAGCAGCAGTAAAACAATACATTTCTCTCGGTGATCTGATTCAATATTCCAACCCGATGGCTAATTGATCAGATTTTGCTTTATCTTAAATTGCTGAAGGAGATCGCGGGTGTGTAGTGTTTCAAAAGTTTTTATGGTTAAAAATTTCGCACTTAGCTTAGCAGAAGAGAAATTTGTGTAAAGAGTTTGTCGTTCATTGTGGTTTAGCAAAAAAAAACATCTGCGCTTTTTATGGATCGTCCCGAGGAACGGAATAGAAAAATCAGAAAAATCGATCGATCCCCGTGCGTAGGTGGCAGCCGCGAAGGAATTACCGCATCTGCGCTACAGGATTAGGCTACCGGAGGGAGGAGGGTGACGAAAGATAGTTGGTGGTTTTTCCCCCGCAGACAGCACAACCACAGTCCGTTCGTTCGTTCGTGAAAGACGTTGTGACACGTACGCCTCGGTCACGGTAGGTGCCTTCCTGTGTTTCTTCGCGCAAGTGGCTTTTTCGGTGCGTACGAGTGTGCGTGTGTTTTCGTGTTTATCGACGGACGGGTTTTGGTACGGATCTCCACTTTCTGCTCTGCAACAGGTTAGAGAAAAGAGTAAGAAAACCATCAGCTGAGTCGCCTCTCATTACAAGACGCATTAAAACCGCGCACTTCTTGCAATCATTTCTGCAAGGGTCAAGCAAAGGAATGCACGAAGAAGAGTGTGCGTGTGTGCGCACGGGCAGGAAACAAAAGACGGCCCGAAAAAGGAAGACACACTTGCACAACAAACACACAAACAAGCAGCGGATCCTTCGCCAGAGGTCGCAAAACGCACCGTGCACGTGTGTAAGCGAGACGCAAGATTCGATCCACATACGATGGAAAGGGAAACGAAAATCTTAGTGAAATAACTTCCATGCCCGTGCGAACTGCGTGCCACCTGTGCGCGAGCGCACTGCGTACGTGGGGTGTTCGTTAGTGTGCGTGCACGATGTACGTCACTGAAGCGCGGCGGCGGTAGCGCAGCAGCAACGAACGATGTTTTCGGCGTAATCCCACCACCACCACCACTACCACCAGCATTAGCACAATCATCACCAACCGACGGTGAAGGTTGCTTTTTTCGTTTCGCGTTTCCGTGCTCGAACCCGTGTGTGGTAGGATTTCGCAAATATCGTCCTCCGTGGCGGCTCAGTCCGTATCGGAGATTGCATACACCAGCGGCCGGCTGCCGGGTCGGTACGTGTCGGGATAAGGGAGAGGTTTTATCTTATCGCGCTGCCAACATTCCGCCGCTTCCAAGCCGCGCGTCGTGCGTGATCGCCGTGCTGCGAAGCGAACAGTAAAAAGCGGCGAAAACGAGGTTCTTATTTCGTAACCTGAGTACGTTATCGGCCGATAGAGCGCAGTGCAAATACACATTATTTCGGCAGTCAGTTCTTTTGCAAATACGGGAGGGGTACAGACACGATGGTTTTTGCAAGTACCGCATGCTTTGTTGTTGTTTATTTTTGTCGATCAATTGCGTTTGACAGGTGGGTCCGAGGTGATTAGAGCAGGTCCGAGAGCAAGGTGTGCTGTGTTGATCGTAGAATGCATTCAACGCAATTTCATGCAAATTAAAACCATCTCCGACGAGACAGCAAAAGAAAAGCGCATCGTACGATGTTGGTACGCTGCTTCTTTTGCACAATTATCGCCCAAAGATAACACACGGCCCCGAAAGCAGCAACGGTTCGTCGTCGTCGTCGTCGCCTTCTTTGTCACAGTCCCAGTGTTTGATCGTGTTTGTTAGTGCGCACGGCTATCGTGTGTTGGTAATGAGAACACGTCCCGTGTTTGTTCCCGTGGGTGTTTCCCCACGGAGTGAGAAAAACAGCGCTGTACACAGAGAGCAAATTCTGCCCACCCTACTACTGCCATTTTCTTTCATTTTCCAGCTGATGTGAATGCGCTTCTAAAAGTGATCACAAAAAAGTGTATAGATTTGTGTGAAAGTGCGTGCCGTTGCGGGGTGCCCAGTAAAATTCCTCACGCGTTCTTTGTATTTGTATGTGCGTGCGTGTGTGTGATGCGTTTGATATTGTTTCGTTTTTCGAAAGTAAAGTCCTGTGACAGCTGATGCAATAAGCGTCCTCCAATTACATCCTGTAAAGTGCGCCACGTAGTGAAAGTGTGTGAGCGAAGCAAAAAAGTGTCGTATCTCGTGTAGGGGCAGCAAGGAGGCATCGTGTCACCAATACAAATACACACATATCTCTTTTATCACGCAATCCGTAGAGCGTCCCAGAGCGACTAAAGGAAGAGGAAGTGCGTGAAGAGAGTTTTGGTGTACCAGCTGACAAATTGTGAAGTGCTTCTAGGATTGAATTGATCAAAGCAAGCGGCTGCAGTGATTGCAAGCGAGCTGTCTTGTTAGCTGTGATTTCTTGTCTTTGGTGTTAGGCTACTCACTACCACACCAGTACAACTTTTGGTAAGTGTTAACATAAAATAGAACGTTATGGAACGCGCGGTACATAATTTGAAATCTTCAGACAGCATCTCTTGTACATCTAGCCCAATCCTCACAAAGGAAAACATTTTGGTGATTGGATAATATCTTTACAGTCTTCCTAAAGTTCCACAAAACATCTCTAGATCGCACAGTTTTCTTGGAAGGATCTCGAAGTCTAGTCGAGATGGAATCTTCCTGATTGTGGTACCCTTTTTGGGGTCCATTAACCTCCAGAATCAAAACCGGCAAAATATTTGCTACCTCGAATAGATTCAGGCCAAAACATCATTTTATTCACCACTTAGAAGATCAGTCCAGATTTTCTGGTGGTGTTATAGTTTTTCATTTATGAATTTATAATGATACATTCGATCGAATTGAAGAACACAGGTAAATAATAATAATGTTTTACTGACAAACATGCCTGTGTGCGAACTTGATCGTGTATCAATTTTAAAAACACATCACGGCGCTAACGCCAACATGCACCGACGGTCGAATAATGCGTGGTTGCAAAATGGGCGTTCGCGGAATTTTCTCCCCGTACGCAGCGGTTTGGGCCGGAAAATGCGAAAACAACGGCGAACAAGGAAAACGACGCAAACGTGGGGGGAGAGGGGGAGCAAGGTGTGTGGTGCGTTTTAATTTTATCCGATGATGGAACCTTTTTTTGTTGCCCATCCCCGCGAACTCGGCGGTTTTCGCTTTCCGAAGCGACGGGGCACGTTCCCGCTCTCGTGTGCCTCTTTTCGGCAACCCTCCCGCTCCGGAATCGCATCGCAGATGATGCTGATGATGATGATGGGCCGTTCTAGCGCCGGAAAAACACAGCATGTTGTCATGCTCGACGGGTGCGGGACGGCATGGGAAGGGGTGTCAAAGGAAGCAGAAGTTTACACCCCAAAAAATAACATTCGCGTATTGGAAATGTATCGTAAATTGTACACGGTTTTGCATTGCATTTGCACTGGCAGCTACACTGCGGCACGTTTCGTTAGAACCACTTGGTTTAGCAGCATCACTTGAATTTTTTTTTACATTCTGTTCATATGAGTAAAGAAGACGAATAAAGCTAAACTTGGATCTGGCAAGCTGATCAGCACCTTAAGGGACAATTCAATTCAGACTTTGAATTTAGCAATCTGTCTGAGTATACAAACTGGGTGAAGGAAACGTTTTATCGCATATATTAAGAATCACGTTCAAACAATGTTAGGATAGATCATGAAGTTTTATTTTTAATCTTAAATGATTTATCCAACTTAAAAGATTTATGATTCTTAAAGTTGCAAAGATTTGATTTAATATTTATTTTAATCTTTGTTTATCTATGAATCGAGATTAAAAATATGCCTAAAAATACATACGAATTTAGAAATTAGGTAATTGAATCGCAAATAACCATTCCCTGAAGATTCACATGCAAACATATTGTCGGTAGACTTTGGATAAAGTCATTTTGATCTACTGATCGTTTCCAACACGAAACTAGATGAAAACCCTTTGAGGATTTAAATTCTGCCAGAGTATCGTGATTATCTGAAGCTCGAAGATTGGAATTTTGGATACGTTCTTGCTTTCATCTTACCACAAATAATGCTAAATGGTTCGTTACAGAATCATTTGATGGAATAGTTGAATGTATGGATGCACATTCAGATGAGCGTTCATGAATATTGAAATATGAGATTACTTCAATCATTCATTCATTCATTGAGTTTCCAATTGCGACCATTTGCCGGCCATAGTCCACTCCAGTCCGGAAGTGGTGTCCCAACCCTTTGATAGCGCAATCCAGGAATTTTTGTGTAGTCATTGTCGCTTATCACTTCGACCACCTCCTATCTTCTATCCACTTTCCATTCATAGCAAGCTATCTTTATTTCGTCCGTGACTTGATTGTACTTCACTATATTGGCACCTTATTTCCAAGCAGCATATCAGTACCAAGTCGACGAAAAGGGTATTGATCAACGCAATTGCATTGGGCATTGAATTGTTGCTCCATACGGAGATACTCTCGTTTCAATAGGCCTCCATTTCGTTCATCAAGCAGGTCTCGGAGGGAAGACTTTGCGACGAAGGAAACAAATACAGCAGAACACTCCCCTGCCTCTTCCCTCACCCTCTTCTCCCCCTTCAATCAGTTGTGAAAATGTGTGCGGTGCGATTTTGTAAACATTCCGCCCCTTTCGCGCATTCGCACCGTCCCCCGTTTAGCGGGGTGATATTCCCAGTTCCCGCGATTATCGCGCGAAATAGGGGAATTATCGCGTGGGAGGTTGTGGGAGGGTGCATTCCACCATCAGTAACAGTTGTCCCATCGTGGGACGTGTTGGAAGGGACATTATCATACGGTGAAGCTATGACAACAGCAAAAAAAAAAACAAATAAATGCAATCCGACACGATATTTGTTATTTGCTACATGAATTCTACTTCCCTCTGTTACCCTTGAATCCATCACAGCACACAGAGAGGTCGCTCGTGCAAGTGTTGGTGGTGTATTTCACACGTGCGTATCGATTTGCTATTTGTTTAGATGATCGGTTGCAGTGGCTGAAAGCAAGAATCTAGCTAGAAAACAGTTGAAAAAATTATTGCAATATTATTCATTAAATATGGTTTTCTTTCTAGCGGTAAGTTTTTTGAGAAAGAGTCGCCTCAAATCATGAGACGTGTGTGATTGGATGTATGTACCTTGTTATTTATTACCAATGCCTCCTTAGCCGATATATTATAATAGCACCTTTGGGAGGCTTTATTACATCACAGGCCTTTTTCTATATTCCTCTAAAATTGTAAGCGAATTTTTGTTTCTCCATCGCTCCACACTAACTGCCGGATTTATTGAACGGATTGAACGTAATTATTATCATTCGGAACGTACAAACCCCCATTTGCCAACTCATGCCGATTTTAAAAACTCACGAACAAAATACCTGTCTTCAAATTCGTGAGACTCATCGCGAGCTAGAAGCTTTGCTGTTATCCAGCTCTCCTGGTCATAGGTCATAGGCCCGTCATTCTCAACGAGCGAGATCGTCTGTCCTTCCGAGGGCCAAGTAATAGCAACCCAACAGTCATCCTTCAATACTTTCTGTTTGTGTTTGATGGTGTTTGCTCATCGTCTGAACTAGTTACATTCCTCGGGTGACTAATCATGATTTGCCAAAGATGAAGGAAACCGTTTTCGGAGATTTTTCCCACTTTGCCAAAAATGATACTCGGAAGGCATGATTGCGCGGCAGAAGAACTGGAACCGGGAGGGGATGGGGACATCAATTACCGCAACCCCCGCACACGAAGGTGCTACTAGAATCGGATTTAATATTATGCGATGATTATGTCCGTCAACGTGCGCGGAATCGTACGGAGATGCGGCTTTTTATTTAACTTTTTTGCAGGAAAACGTAAAAAAAAAAAAATAGGTAAAAATCGATATGAGTCACAAAGTTTTGCAGTAGGGGACGTAGGACGGGACTGGTCACTACGTTCGAATTATGCAACATTAAACGTCAATTTTGTGTTAGTCAGAGCCGTCATATGTTCTGGTTTATGTTAATTTTTTTATATATATTTGCAGGCCTTGTTAACAAAATTTTAATATCGATTTGCTAAATCGATACACACTTTTGTAATTTTAATAAAATAAAACTCTATATGATAATTATCGGTACATCAATAGAAAAATTACAGTTTAATGAAAAAATAAGGGAAAAATTAAAAACTTAAAAAGAAATTCAAATTCAAATCTTCACCTTGAAAACATGTCAATAGTAAAAAAAAACCTTAAAACGAAGTTTCTAGAAACAGCACGGTTTTGGGATTTTTGTCATGTTAAATTTCTTTCAAAATTCTACCGGAAGAAAAACCATGACGTCGTGCTGACGCTTCTTCAAAATCCCGCCAGTAGAGTGCAACGGCGATTCAAAAATCGCCAACGGCGGCGCGGCGTTCCTTTCGGTGCCAAATTGCATCACCGTGCACACTTCCCGAAAACCAGTGCGCGTTGTGCATCGGATTTAAGCGTTGCTGCTCAGCCCGGTGGGCGACAGACAGACCGCAGTCCGACCGACGATGGTGACCGATTCGCGATCTCTTAATTACATACCACGCCACATCTTCTTCGCATCGTTGCGACGGTGGCACTCGGTCCCGGTGTGCTGCAATGCGGGGACCCGCAACTGTGTTGCGGTTTCGTAGTACACGGGTTTTATTCTTTTTTTTTCGATTTTCCTTTTTTTCTACCCCCGGCGAAAGAGTGTGGGTGGGGTTTTTTTTTCGGGGGGACTTAATGCGTATTGCAAAGGTACTGGGGGCGTGAAAGAGTTTATTTTTTGTTTTGTGTTAAATTTATGCCTCATGAAGGACAAACACAACCGTGGACTATCTGCTTTTGGGGTGTTTTTTTTTTGTCTGTTTGTGACTATCTCGAGGGGCGCAGCAAACATGCTTTGTATGGGTATGCAAATATTGTAACGCAGGCAGTAGGCTGTGGCTGTAAATAGGAAGAGAGAGAGAGAGAGAGAAAAAAAAACAGATAAAGAGCTGCAGGTGAGATGAGCGTATGGGCGAACGCGTCGCTTGTCGATTGGCCTGATCGTTTGTTCATTTGCTGATAGATAATGTACCCAATTGTTTGAATTTGGTAGTGAAACTTCGCATACTAAAAACAAACCGAATGTCCATTCGTCTTAACAAAAAAAAACAACTTCAACATAAGTGGAGCAAGACCTTCACACAGGGCTCTAAAGGAGTTTAAATTTCAAACCAGCGCAATCGCTAATTTATATGCACACACATCATTATTATCCGCTTCATCGCAGCAGCAACAGCAGTAGTGTGGTTCTCGCCGTAGTTTAGCGTTCGTCTAGACGACACCGTGCGAGCGAAACCCCGGCGGACTGACCGACCAGTCATACAAGACAAGGTCGCCCGGCTATTGGTAATTGGTAATTTCCCACAACACCCACAACTCACTTGTCTTGTGGCGAACTCACGCGCCACAGTCCCCGTTTCCGTCGATAATTAATGACCGAATCTTTTCGAACGGCGCACTTAATGCCTGCACTGGTGCTGCAACTTTTTACGACCGGCCCCGGGCTGTGCGTCCTGCGAGCGTGGTGGCAGCTTTTCGAGGCAAAAATAAAAAGCGGACATTACACCGATTGTGGAAAATGTGTATGCGGAGATTACTAATAGTTTATTGTAAAAGCAATTTGAGTTTTTTATTAGTTTAGCACAAATCTAGAATTTATCCTACTTATGTAAATTCTATACAATATTTGAGATCTTGACAAATTCAGTACCTTCACCCATGGACTATGTAGTAGTACACCTTATTTCCTACTCGCTGTGATTTCCATGTCGCCATCATTTTTTTTTATCCTCGTTCGATGTTTGTATTGCATTCCTCCCCGGCTCGATATGATGCAGTTCACCTCGCTCGTGTCGACGGCTTATTATCTGTTTACGCGATCGGTGCGCTACGTACGTGTCGTTGTCGCTACTTCGTCAACCGGTTCGAAGTGGTTTTTTTTTCGTTGTTTTTAGTGTATAACCGGTAGTCGTCGCGTCTCGCATATTTACTTAACCTCACCTTCTCCTGCTTCCTTTCGCTGTTTAATGCTCCCGCCGCCACCATACGCTAGTGTTATTTCGTCAGTATGCAGGTATTCCTTTGGCCCGCCCAGAAACTGGCGGAATGTTTTCTCTTCCTAGCCCTTAGCACACCCACACACACACACATTTGGGTTACATTTGGCCAAATAGTGCAACAACACGGCGCGGGCGTAACGATGCGCCCGTGTGTGGAATAGTTCGGGTATTATCCACCGCAGCGAGGGTGATTATAGAGATTCAGGCTGGCTGCTGGGCCAAGATTCGGGCAAGAGGACCTCCGCGGCAGCCGACCGCTGGCCAGCGCGCGTGGTTGCGGTTTTTGTGGTATGAGAATTTTTCATGAATGAACCGCACAGGGACGACGACTGCTGGCCTGTTACGGCCGGTCGGCTGGCTGGGAAGTTGTTTCTGTTTATAAATAAAATTCCTCTCAACGAGGTTGCGAACGCCCGGATTGGTGGGTGGGTGGAAACGGACGTGTTTAAGAGAGCAAAAATAAATTAAGGGGGAGGGGATTGAAGGGGCATGGTGTGATCGAGAGGACCCCACAGGGAAAGAACACGACGAAATATAGAAATGGGCATATTTTATCTCGATCTCTGGGTAGAAGCGGCAAGCATTTCCGCCGTACGCTCCAAATTCGCCGGAAAATGTTTTGGCAATCTTGGCATGTTGTTTCGCGGAACACGGAGGGGGTTGTATGTTGGGTGGCAAAATTGGCTTACCGTTATGGATGATCTAAGGATCAATGGCAGCGAGAGCGAGAACGGACCATCCATTGCTGTCCGCGCGAGCGGCAAGTAAATTAAATTCCATCTACGGTGTGCCGAGGTGTTTACGGTGAGAATTGCCTTCGTGCGCGGGATAGCTGGCTTAATGAAGCTTTTTTTTTCTCTCTTTCCTTCACCTCTTAATTTTGCACGTGAAAAAGGTGATTCCGTTCGCAGGTTCCGAGTCATTTTCCACGTAATGGTCACCAGACTCACCGTACCGTGGACAGTTTAAGCGGCGAGTTTGGCACGTTTCGCTAATAGATTGCGGATTTGAGTGCTATTTATCTTCCGGTTAGCAGCCCTGCTTAAGTTCGCATAATAAATGGTTGTGAACTTGGGATGGAAACAGATTTTCTATTTTTTATTTTTACGAATTTTGTTCAAACAAATAAGCCACTAGACAAACGAAATTAATCGCTAGACAACCATTAGAAACGCATTTTGTACTACGGATTGCAAACTTTCAGGCTCTTTTAACAATTTGCGCCCGAAAGCTATACAACCTTCACCAAAAAACGTTGTAATATTACTGTGTTGTAAACGCAACAGCGGCATTGTCGAATGAAAGTGACCGTGAAATAGTGTTTTGTTCGGAAGTTTTTATAAAAACATTATCTAAATTTGAAGTTTTTGATAAGTAGCTTTTCTGCAGTTGATAGTCATTTGGATTCGAAGAGTAAACGTTTAATTTCAACTCTTTGTTGAACAGCAGCCGCACTGTCGAGCGAAAGTGACTGTGAAATTTGTGAAGTTCGAATTTTGTGCACGAAAAGGTTAAGAACTACATTGCTTCTGCATTTGGGAAACAAATGTTATCATTGAGGGAAACATTTCAAACATAAAATTGTTTGATTATTTCCCTTTTTTATTGGTTTCATCGATAATGTTATGCCAATTTGGTTAAACAACTGCAATGCAGCAAATAATAAGGCTATTTACAGCATTAAAACGTGCTTACTATACAATCAGCCAAAAAGTATGCAATTCGCATGCCTTATCTAGATAAACAACAGCTGAACAGCCATTTTTCTACAGCAATTGGCGATGGGGAAACAAATCTCTACGCAGCAACAACGCAGCAGCTGTTTCGTGCACCGTAATCCGTTGCGTAATTTGAATTCTTTCCTGCAAAATTCGTTGCAAACAAATTAAAAAAAAAAAACAGATGAGGAAAAATCGTTCCCTTTTCTCATCGCGTGCAAATGGCATTCCATAAATCAAAGCTCGCTCATCAACCAACCGCCCGGGGCTGTGGCTGTGTGCTGTGTTTTCGGTGGCTTACAAAATGCGCAGAATTTTTCGCATCGTTGACCTACTTCGCCATCCCCTCCCCCCGACCCGCGAGTTTTCTTCCGCTTCTGCTGGTGTGGGAGGGTTTGTTTTTTTGCGCATTCTTTGCCTTAATTGAATAAAAATGTGTCCACATATTTCGAATGGCGTTGGGAGGAAGCTAAGAGCTAAGAGGGAAAAAGGAAACCTCCGATTGCCTGGTGGCCGTGCAATTTTCATTGGAACTTTGGAACCGCCCCTCCCCCCGCCCACACATTGACAACGCGCACGTGTTGCGCCGGTCGTCCGTCTTTATCTGACGTAAATTGACTTAATTGAGTTTTTATTAAATGACGCTTGGAATTAAAAATGGGATCGCTCGGGACGTTGTCCCTTCCGACGGACGCCGGTGTGAAAGCGGATGGGAAAGCAAACCGCGTAAGAAAAGTATTTCCTTCGCCTCCTCTCACCCCCACCGTAAGGTCGGCTTTCACCTCAAATCGGGCTTGTTTTGTGATCCGATCGTCGCGTCCGTTTTGCATGTGACGATTCTGGATCGTTTTTTTCTCCTGCCTCTCCTCCTCCGCCTTTTTTGTGCACCACTGGAAACCCCCACGTATTTATCGTCGAAAGAAAAACGGCCCGCCCGCTCGCGGGACGTTCGCGGGACGTGCTGACGCCGGGTACTAACAGGTGGGTGGAGGATCCCCCTTCCCCCCCCACGTAACCGCCCGATTGGCGCGTTGGCGTTGGTTTGCTCTGCCGTCCGGCTTATTTTAAGGTGAGAATCTGTCTTCTTTATTTAGAAAATTCCACACACACCTAAGCGGAGAAAAGACCCGCTTCTTCCCGACCCGCTTTCGTCGTGCCGCCCTTCCACCGCGGGGTGGGTTCCATCGTGTTCGATTTGTTTGGTTGTCGTTTCCCACCCCTACTCCCCTACCCCTCTTCCTCCATCTACTGCTACCGTCCCCATTTGCCGGGGTTGACAGTGAAAAGTAAAAGGAAACCCCGCGGACATGCGGTGGAAAAAGAGGCGGTCATGAACAAAACGAGTAGGTGTCACTCTGTTTTCGGATTGCGCCTGTCCTGCTGTTCCGCACCGGTCGATGCGGCCGGAGAAAGGAAGGAGGTGGAGCAAGGCTGGAAGAAGCGCTCGCTAGTCCGCATGCAAGGAGAGTGGGTGGAGCGTTTTTTGCGTCATCAATAACAACCATGCGGCTCCATCCGGCGGTGTACGGTAGGAGGAAAACGGGTGGAAAAAGAAAAAAATACCAGCGCGCATTCGTACCAAAGAATATATGCATACTAACAAAGAGCTACACACACACACACGTGTAGGTAGGAGCACGATCGACGACGATATTACCTTATTGATTTAATACGGTAAACATTTTCGAAATGCGGCCGCTCTGCAGCTTTTGCCTTAATGATTTGTAGTTTTTTTTCCAACAGTGTCATCAAAGTTGTGTGAAGTTATTTGACATAGACTACTTTTCTATGACTATTTGACTTTTTTGTCGTATAAAATAAACACAAAAACTCAGCTAATCGCCTCGGCAAGCAAAATCGGGAGCCACTTTAGTACGGAAGATTCCCGTAACGCTACCTATGGAAGCTTATTTTTGGATTTTATCAACATTCGCATGTCGCATTGCTACCGACATGCCTTATCCCACCCCAAACTCCCCGTCCCTCCACCGTGTCCGGTAAAGATATTTTCCCAGATGACGTCTCTCGGAAGCGTTTTGTTTTGGTGTGCATGGCAACGGCATGACAGCGACAACGGCTACTGTGTTTTGTGTTTGGTGAGGTGGCAGCGTATGTGCCGCACGTTAAAAAAAGACAAAATAGGTGATGTATGTTTGTCTGTTTTCCATTTTTTTCTTATCTAAACTGCTTGATGATGGCTAAAATGACAGAGGAAGAGAGTCTGGACGAGTCTGGAGCTAAATATTTTCTCGAAAAAGCGAAGTGATTTGGACTCTAAAAACCGAAAGTCAACTTACGGTGCCGCTTGCAAACGGTCTTCGAAGTTTAGAATTGGAGAAAATGGAAATAATTTATTGACAAAAATTTATCAAAAAAAGATGAAAAAAACGTGTACAAATCTGTCAGTTACCAAAAGTTTTGAAATATTTGTTAAATTAAATGGGTTTTTCCCTCAAACTGGGGTAAACTGTAAGACCTGCGATCATCCTTGGAGGTGTTGTGAAATGTTAACCTTTAACTTTCCTTAATTACCTAAAAACTTGCTGGTAATTTTAACTTGCCTTCGCAGCAGCCCAGTCTTTATTGATCAAAACATACCGTGCAGCTGTCGCATGTGACCTGATCCAATCTGGAGTTGCCATCACCTCAGGACATCGATTTCAATAATTCAAACTGAAGGTGTGCAGAAGTACAGTAGTAGTGAGATGTTTCCGTCAACAGGAGTTGATATACGTGAAAGCCAAACGTCTAATGATGTACGTGACAGCTGCTACATTCCATTACTACACGCGTGATAAGAATCTATTGGCTACATTTCACGCCATATTAGATTGCGTTTGTGGAGCAGCGTATGTCACTTTGACATCATTTCGTTTTAAGTATTATTATGTTGACTTTTTCGACGTAAATAATGGCGTACATATATGGTAAAAGCGGTCATTAATTAAGCGCAATCATTTATGTTGAATATCTTCTGATTAGTTTAATTTTTAAGACGCTCCCATTGCTACCGTTTTTTATTATATAAAGTGTGAATATGAGAGACCAGTTACGATCAACAAAGATACCCTCTGAAACTCTGTTAAGACATTGTAAAACTCAACCTACTGCAGGTCCAACCAATCGTGTTCAGCACGATGCTACAATGTATATCGTTCATGAAGCAATAACGATTGCATCAAACACCTTCTCCTACCCCGCCCTTTTGCTCAACCTCAACCCGCTTCACTACCTTGGAGATAGAAAGGCCAGAAAAAACCCAAACTTGTTGCTTTGAACGCGGCGGCGGCGCTATCGCGATGTAGTAAAAAAAACCCGTGCCACCTCGATTGGGCAGGTGTAGTAATTGGACAGACGAAGCGGTAACGCCGTTTGGTACGGTACCAGGCTGCAGCTGCTCGCATTCAACTCAGTAGTCAGCTCGCATTAGTAGCTCGTTTTTCCTTCCGGCTCATCCCGTGGCATCATCGCGCAAATTAAATGACTCGTGGAGTCCGCGATCGCGTCCGACGTTGTATTTCCTTTCTCTCTCTTTCTTGTTGGTCTGGTAGGCGGGGAAGGATCATTATCGGTAGGGACCGTTCGCCGATGCGTGGAAAATTAGTTACCCCTCATGGGCTCGACCCCGTGACGGGAATGTAATGTCTCAGGGATGTAATGTAAGGTAGAAGAAGCTAGTGTTTTTTTTATTATTTTATTCGACAAAAAACTTATTTGTTTTATTTATTTTATTTTGTCTTTTCAAATCTCATCAAATGTTTTTTTTTCTATTCTCTAGTTTTCTTTGTTGATCAGTATTTGCTACATTATTTGTACAGTGTCATTAAAAAACCTTCATTTAATACAACCGAAACTTGAAGCAGGATATTTTTTTTTTAAGTCCAAGAATATATGCTGAATGTTTTAATCTATAAAAATTGGATTATACCCAACTTCTCATCTATTAATATTTGTTTTTCAAATTGGAAGAAAAACATTTACAAATGCAAATTTTTTATTATTGTTCCTGTTATTATATTGTTTTGTGTCATTTTTTTCTTCCTTTTTCAATTGATTTCGCTATCCATCGTTGCACGTACAAGATCGCTCGATTGTACAATCGGGATCGTACTATTAAAATTGGGAAGAAATTTCATTCCACATGGTATGGCATTCTTCGACTTAAACACGAACCATTCGGGGGTTACGGGAGGGGTTCGGCTTAAACACTGCACAGAAGCAGTGGTGAAATGATGGATCATGCGCCGGGAGCTTGGTGGGAAATCGCGGAATCGGCACATTTATAGCAACACACTGCATAAAACACCGCGTTTAGCGGTGCGCGCATCGCCGGCGACAGTTTGAATGGGTTTGCGTGATTTAATGGTGCGAATTATGTTTATGGCGATTGCATTTTTATTGCGATTGCACGCACGGATCCGCCATTGCCCGGTTCTCCCACAGGCCCACTCAGCAGCAGCGTCCTCATCCCTCGCTTGTGATCCGCGTCGTGATCCTCGCCTGACGCTGACCTCTATGGTGGCTTTCTTTTTATAATTAAAACTGCACCACCACCATCACCTTCACCTCCAACCACCATCATGTGAATGTGTCTGCTTTCACTTATTGGCCATTTTAATTCGCCTCCTATTTCCCTCCTCATGCGGAATTTGTAAACGATTTTGCTGTGTGTTGGTGTTGTTATTAAAACACATTCTAGAACGCGGTGCTGCCGCTGGGTTTGAGGGAGTGAATTTTTCTGTTCAGTGAAACAAAATGCTCCCCCTTCACGTTTCATTCGCTGTGGTTTGCCGCGCTGCTAGCTAGCAGCAGATGCGAACGCGGCCGCGACACTCCTTGATCGGCTGACGGATTCTTCCGGGTGGATGGACGATAAATGGAGGCCGCCACCGGTTGATGGTGGGTGACGATGGGTGCAATGACGACGAGAGAGGGGTTTGCGCGTTGAACTTAACCCCGAACCAACCTACCCACCGCACCCACCGTAAGTGCGTCGGCTGGGCAGGATTTATTGGGTCGAATTCCTGTCGCCGTGGTTGACGTTAGTCCGATTAGCATTTCGGGGGTTTTTTTTTTGTAGCAATATTATTATTCTTTTGGGGTGGAAATGGTCAATCCACTTTTTGGTTGGAACTAGCTTCAAAACGGTGTAACGGATTTGTTATGTGCGAACGGACAGCGTGAGGGTGGAATAACCGACGCACGCGCTCCACTTGCCATTGGGGTGGCATTCCCGACCTTGCATACTTCGCACAGTTAGTGTTTGCAATGGCTGCAAGCAACATTTAAGCGTCGATCGTGTGTGTTTGCACGAAACGCTTTACTCCTTTTTGTTTGCATGATGATTATGTTTTTTTTTTGCAATCAAAAAGTCAATTAAAAAAAATCTAATAATAGTTTCATTCAAATCAAATCATCAAATAAAAGTTTCATTTTTTCTTAGCTTACTTCATTTATCTCTTCCATACTTATATTTGATCAAATTTTTTCTTGCCTACTGACCACTCTCAACGATCAAACTGACCTTACTGTCAAGTTTGCTCCTTCAGGGAACGTCTGTCATGTGACAACTCCCTGTGGGAACGTCTTTAACGCGTATCACCTTATGAACGCTTTAATTTATTTGTTTTTTCTAGCACACTAATTATCTTTTCGATTAACGATCTTGTTTAACTAAAATATAATCGCTGATTTAAAAAAAAAATCCGTTTTAAGGAAAAAAAATGCTGTTTACAGCTAACACGTATCATGTACATGTGTTGCCTTGTGTAAAAGGCAAACACAACTTTCACAATGACATGGCAGTAAGTTAAAACTTTGATTTTATCTAGGATTTTCACAACTGATAGACAACATTTAAAATAATACACACTCGAAAGCGGAGGTAAGGCCCGGGGAAGTCTATTTTTAAATCGCATATTCGCACAATGACTATGCATTCCATCCGCCGCTATCTGGTGTTCATAGTCGCCTTATCGGTGCGAAAAGAGAAAAGGGGTGTCCACTTTGGAAGAAACAATTGAATGCGGAATCCACCTTGATTTCGGGTAAAGCTTCTGGAGCCGGCCAAATCCAGTGTTTGCTTTGATGGACGGAAAATGTCCTGCAAACGAGGCACGGTTTCAACAACGCTGCGTTCCAGTAACACTAAAGAGAAGCACCGCCGCTTTATTTGTTTATCGATCTGTATGACTTTTATCAATACCTCCCCTCTCCGGTACTCGAGTGCTTGTAATTCCCTCCGCTATCGATCACTGTGTGTGCGCGCGTAATTTCATGTGCATGATCGTGCGCAAAACCCCTCCCCACCAAACGTTTATCGCTGCAGTAGCCGTACTTCCGCTTCATTTTTGTGTGCTGAAAAACAAATAGAAAAAAAGTGGAAGCGTATGAAAGCGTGCGCAAACGACCACCGGATGGCGCAACCATCTGTTGCTTTTCGCTTATCACTGCTTATCACCAGAAGCGATGGGGCACATGATTTAGGTTTTTTTTCTTTCATTCATTTGTTGGGAAACATCCCATCCGTTGGTCCATGCCGGGGGTGGGGGATAATTCGCCATGACAGGGTGCTCACTGTCATGTGAGTTCTATCGATAAAAGTGTATCGAAACGTGCCATGTCAGATCCTCGGCACGGAATGCTCACGGGAAAAAAGGTATGTGTTTTATTACGCGGGCATTCGTGACGACCGGTGGATCGGAGCAGGTGACTATTCTGTGTTTGCTTCGATTTGTGTAAAGTTCGGAGAAGTTGTGGCTTCGGGGTGCCAGGGTGATATTCAGGATGATATCATCCTATTCTAGTAAACAAAAATCTACTGCTCCCAAAAAGTTGATAAGATGTCGAATATCGCTGAATGTGACCAAATTTTAGCAGCTCTTGTTGGAAACAATCGGAAATACTCCATAAAAATAATCACAAATGATCAAACATGGACTTTAATACGCTCTTTTGAGGTGTTCCAAACATTCCAGCTCACCTCATAAAGTTTCGAGCTCGAACTTAAACTTGTTTGTGTATTATTCATTCTTTTTTGTGAGTATTAAATGCAATTGTTGCTAACATTCTTGTCTATTCTCTCTGTCTCTCCGTTCCAGAACTAATGTGCCACCCGAGGATGGCAGAGTATGGCGACTAATCCTTTCAAGCAAGCGCCAGCAGCAACACCCAGCACAACCCAGACCAGTAACGCCCAGCACTATTACGATGAACCACCATCAGCAGGAGCAGCAGCAGCAACAACAACAACCGTGTTTAGTTCGTACCCTTCCACACCAGGCAGCAGTGGCAGCGGCGTTGCGGCCGATAGCAACAATATCCTGAAGCAGCGGGCGAGGTGCGCCTGCTCGAACATCAGCATAATGCAGCTGTTCCACGAGATGAAGCAGAAGTATCCGACCGTGCCGGACACGGTCGTGTCGGAGCTAGTCACGCAAAACTGTCACGATCGGCCGGCCTGCATCGGCAAGCTGGAGGAAGCCGTCCTCGGTACACCGGCCCAAACGACCTATCCGGCGCAGTCCATTCACAGCGGCAGCCTGAAGCGACGGAGTGGAGAGCGCAAGTTTGGCGGCAACCGATCGGACGGAAGCAACGGGCACAGTAGCAACAGCAGCAGCAACAGCAGCCGGGAGAGTAGTGTCGATAGCAGCAGATTGCTGGGCCCCGCTGCTGCCGCAGCAGCAGGGCCCAGTAATAGTAGATTTACCACCGCAGGCGGGGAGTGTCGCACGGCGGTGGTTGTTGCGCCCGCCATCGCGGTACGACCGACGACACTGGCCGTGCAACCGACGGCAACGACAGCAGGCGCCGGATGCTTCGGAGCGCCACCGGCGATACCGATGCGTCCGAACCGAACGGCACCACCCTGCCCGCCAAGCAGTAATGGGCCGCTGGCAACGTCCACCATCACGACGACAACCACGGCCAGCAGCAGTGCGGAGCTGGGCGGAGAGACGGCGGTAAACTTGCAGGTGAACGTTACCGTTTCGCCCAAAGCGCCCCCTTCCGGTGGACCCATGATCGGTGGTCAGCGTCACACTTCAACGATCTCGCTCCAACCGGAACCACCGTATACGCGCGAGCTCGCACAAGTCAGCAGTACCTTCAGCGGGGTTGGTGGACCCCCGGCGAGTGGACCACCGACCGGGGGAGGTGGAACAGCGGCCGGTGGTGCGGTCGGAGCCGGCGGTGCGAGCGGTAACGGCCGCAGTTCCACCTCGGTCAATCTTACCCTCCGGCAGCCGACCGACGGCCGGCCACACACCCCGATACACATTCACGCCAGTCCGCTCCGATATACGGCGGAAAACTTTAACGCTCAGTCCGGCATCCAGTCCAAGCTGGAGGTTACCTTCCGCGATGGGTTCGGTTCGTTCAGTGCGGTCCGGGCGCAGGTACCGGGCTATGAACCGCTGCGGCGCGAGCTGCCGTCATCGAGTCCTCCGTCACCGCCGCCGCATCATCAGCTGGAGCGCGAACCGGCCGGTGTTTCTCTACCGGACGGTCACAGCGGATGGTACCAATCATCCTCGGTCGCCGGTGGGAGTAGAGTGCCACCGTACATGCTGGGTGGGTTTCCGCCACCGCTGTCCTCATCGTCGCCACTACCCCGCGGCATGCTGTCGCACGCAGTGATGCAGCCACCATCGGCCTACCGGGCAGCGACGGGAGGGCGACAGCCCATGTATGCCACCTCCGGTAAACTCGAGAACGATGGACTTACGAAGGAAATGCGATACCAGAATTTTGTCGTTGCAGGTACGATTTGCTGTGCTTAGTGTTTACGACAATCGTCATTCGGATAAAGCATTCGATCAACTAACTATCCAACGTGCCATTGGCGAAACGTCCACCGGTACTAGAGCGTTTCCTACACTGCGGATAACGATAGGTTAATCGGACGATAGATTATTTGTTGAAAGTCATTTGATTTCTTACAGTGGTAGGATATATAGAAGCACCAAAAATATTTCTTTACCAGAGACAGCAAAAAGTGCGTCGTTATCGAGTTCTCAAACCATGAGATTCAGTTTGGTTTTTATAGGCACTAGATTTACATTGCTGAAGCTGTTGAACAATCATGTTTGACGTAATGTAAACCATGCTGGATGAGACTGAGGGTAGTAACTGTTAGTGATCGAAAGGATTGAACGTGTTTGCAAACAGAGATGACGCTATTTCACGCTACTGTTTTGATCGCGCGATGCAAGTTTTTTTCTTCCCTCCTCGTAGAATCGTTCGTCTTTCTTAGAACCAACGGCAGCGGGGAAGCGTTGTTCTTGCTTTGAAGAAGATTGCTTCATTTGAATAAGCTCCCACCGCAATTCAAGCAAAGCGCAAATCACCTTTTGAACTTATTTTCAATCAAACTTAGGTTTTTGTTTTCATAGCCCTTTCCAATAAAAAAAACAATACTGATAAGTGTAGGAAAAGTGCCGATGGTTGTGTACAGCGGCGTATGAAAAGCGACCAAAACGATGGACGCATTCTCACACAAGCGAAACCAATTTCGAAAATCCCCTGCGTACTTCAGTCGTGTGGGCTCGTAGGCGACAGTAAACGAGCGGCGAGCGCGCTCTATAGATAAGCGAGCATCAGTCCATGGGATGAGGGAGGGGGAGGTTGAGGTGGAAAAGGGAGGGGATATACTCGACGGAAGCGATTGCGCGATTCTCACAGTCTCGTTCGTTTCGCGCACATTGCGTCACACGCTGATCGTGTGCTAATCGTTACAGAGATGGCCGTGTCGCAGCAGCTGGAGCAGAAGCAGCGCCTCAGCCTGGAGGTGGAACGCAAGCGCACCCAATTCGAGTCGATCTGCCGCGAAATCTTCGTCCTGCAGCAATCGCTCACGTATATCGACGCGGAACTGCTCGATCGGGAGGTGCTCCTGCTAGCGGCGGAAGTCGAGCAGCTGCAGAAGAAGGTAGATTCGTGCGATGATGCCGAGGAAGCACGGATGCAGGCACAGGCGGCCGCTGCCGCCGGTGCCTCGATAACGGATGGACTGAGCGCGCTAAGTGTTGAGGGTGGTAAGTGTCCGTGTGTTGTGTGTGGGTTGACTGCTTTGTGTTGAAGTGTTCTATCATTTAAAGCAACCGTCTATATTACTTGCAACAGGTTCGCCGCTGATGATGGCGACGTCGTCATCCGTTGCTGGTGGAGCCGCGTTCGTTATGAACCGTCCACCGAAACCTCCGAGACCACCGCCACCCGCCCGGCCACCGACGCAATCGCCTTCGCGGGGCAGCTCGGGCAGTATCACTCCCGGGACGCCGCTCCTGGCCACGTCCCTCGGTGCATCACCTCTACCGACACCTTCCTCATCGTCGTCCTCACCCTGTTCCACGTCTTCGTCGTCGTTTGCGTCGAACGGCAACGTTCATCCGCTGGCAGCGAGCCGACTGCAGCCAGAGTCATCGGCAGCAGCAGTGCCGAACCAACCCTGGACCTGCAGTCTCTGTACATTCCAAAACCACGAACTAATGCCCGCGTGCGAGGTGTGCTCGTTGCCGAAATCATCCGGTAGTAGTAGTAGTAATAGTAATAATAATAACAACAGAGCCGCTCAGGTTGCTTCGTTGGCCACGGCCCGTGGCGGTGACGTCTGTGATGGTGGAGCTATTGGTTTACGGGCGGCCGATGCGCGGTTGCGACGCCAGCACCTGTCGGTCGATACTGGCGTTGCGGCGGCGGCAGCGGCTGCCGCTGCTGCGGCCACAGCTGCCGTGGTTGGTGCGTCCGTTGCCGGACCCTCGACGGCGCCACCCTATCCGGGCTTGGCGGAAATGCCTCCACCGTCCTTCTCGTCGCTCGCCACGTCGGGGCAAGTGCAACCGGGCGTCCACCAGCAGTCGCCGCAACCCCAACCAGTACAGGCCCAATCACAGCAACCCAATCCGCCACCGCTGCAGAACGCACAGTATCAAAAATCATCCATCGAATGCTAGCAAAAGCCGCGCTCCAAGCCTTCACCTTCACACTGACGCAGCGCCTCCCTGCTACTAACAAACAAAGCAAACGGCGAAACGAGCCGCGGGAAGGAAGAAGTCATCGTGTGCGAACGAAAGCAGCCGGCCGCTGCGCTTTTCACCTCCTACAAGAGGAAATGCGTGTGCGTGAAGAGAATAGCCGGCGTGTCGCCTTTTGCATGAACCTGGGGCTGCCAGAGTAGTGTGAGTTTGTTGGTTTTTGCGCTCGCTGGCCAGCACGATGACCGGATGTGACTGTCGCGTGGATTTGCATGTGTTGCGTTTGCATGCGTGTGTATGTGTGTGCGTGTAAGAGTCTGTGTGGCAATGTAACAAACATTTGAAGATTTTCCTTGACACCTAGGTGGACGTTTCTTAACGTCTAAATGTTAAAAAATAACTGCCTTTTTTCGCAACAGAAAGGAAAGATTTGATCGAAAGTAACAATCGTGGTGAGCGAAACTGTTCGGTATCACTTTAATTACGTTACCAACAACTCCCAGGAGCTATCTGGAACGTTTTTGTATCTTATTAGTGACTACTCAAGTATAGTTAATCAAGATTACCTGTTTTCTTATTTTTGTTATTTAAGTTTGGCTTCCTTTTGACTTCCGAAAGAAGCGTTTGTGTTTGCCTACGCGAATCGATGCCTACTACGCCCGAAATAAATTCTAAGTGATCAAGTAATGCAAATGAATACAAAATGAACACCAGAGGAATGTACGTTCCGGGAGCGTACAAAAGTTGAGAATTTGCTCTATTAAACAAAATTCTTTGGAAGCGCGTTCAAAGGATTTTTTGTGATAATTTATTACATCTTTACACACATTTAAGTATAAAAAAACTACAATAATAGTAACAAAAAAAAGAAAATTATTTAAAAAATTGCAAGAGTATTAGTTGCTAAAAAGCATGGACACAACGCATCCGCAGTAGCATATCAGGTAATAACGACAAAATGTAGTGTAACGCTTACATAAAAGCACGGTCCTCATTCTATCGTCTGCCACATGCCCCACCCTTCTGATTTGCCGTCTATAATTTAACGCGATTTTTTACGTGTGATGATTGAGTTGTTGTCTAGGGGTGGCGAATCACGCCAATCGTGAGATTGTTGTGATCCAAAAAACCACATTAAAGGGTGTAGTAAGACGAACAAACAAAAACCGAACCGCTTGAGCGGAGGCTGGTCGTATGTACATCATCAACGGATGCGCACCGCCCAACGCAGGACCCGTCCACTCCGTGCCGTGCCGGTACTTCACCCGAGACCGGCACAGATCAACCAGCGAAAGGAGCGTTATCACACGGACCGGCGCGTTACGATTAAAATAGATTAAAGTGCGCACCGGTCGCGTAGTTCAGTTGCAACCCAATGGGTGGAAGGGGAGGAGGGAGGGAACGCGTTTCGTGCAACCGGCGGTGACAGGCGACGGTTTCGTCGGTTTGTGCACCACCCGTCGGCACATACCGATATCGACGGACCGCCGGACGGTATGTGTTGTGTGCCAGTTGCTGGGATGGTGGCCTTTTCGGCGCTAGACGCCATGTGCACTGCGGTGTCTGGCGCTTTGATGCTGCTGCACCGCATTTCTAGATGCTGCTGCACCGCACCGTTTTCATACAGCATCGGTTTTGTTGTTCTATTCTTTCTACTTTTTGTTTCTTCTTCCCCCGTGATGTGTGTCAGTGATATGTGTGAGATTCAAAGCAAAACAAAAAAAAAGCAATCACGAAGGGGATAATGTGCTGATGGGAGTGTTGAACAGAAATCGATCATTCCTATCATGTGGTCGGGCTTTCGAGAACCGTGTGAATAAGTGGATTTCAAACGCCTACTTTAGATATGTGTTTAATAATGTTGCTTAATAATGTTGTTGTGAAATAGATAGGCTTTGTGTAGGAATAATTGCTGTTTTCATCATTTCCTCACACTTCCTTGCTGAACGAAATGGCTCTTCATGCCCGCTTCAACGTCCGAAAGTTTCTAATAAACAACCACTGGGAATGAGTGCCAACTCTGTGCATGATAGTTACTCAAACACGGATACCAAAATTGTATCAAACATAGTTCGTGTTCTTGTTTTTCTTCCCCATTTTTTTAATACGTTGCTACCAGCTGAGCTTTGCATAGTTATCATTATTCACCCACAGGATTCATTATTCCAAGTGCACAAATGTTTCCCCCACCGATCGTGATCGAAGAACCTGCTCCGATTCTTCATTCTCTAATGTTCTCGATATCGGTGCCTCTCTTCCTTTCGTTGCAGTCGTAGCATCGGGTCAGGATATACTGATCTATCTGTCGCCGGGACAGAACAGTAGGTTGCACCGCGCACCCTCGTGCTCGCACGTTCACTAACCTTTCTTCCCCTTGCTTTCAGAGATCATTCATTCATGGATCGTATCGTAGTTACCGTCAGTAAGTCGTCCGGTTCGACCATGCGCCGCGCAACCGGAAATGGAGAGAAATAGACCGATAAACCAACCAGATGGTGGCACCCACAGAGAACAACACAGTGTCGCAACCATGGATGGAACACACGCACACACTCACACAAACGCGGGCCCCACCCGCAGACTGAATCTCGCATCTCGCGTCCATGTGCCGCGTAATTTTTGTACGGGGGAAACGCAGGTGACACTGCAGCAGCAGAGATAGGCGTGGAGTGAACCACTATATTGTGCCCAGCAAATGGTTCTCTAATGTATTAAAAGGAAGAGGCAACACGCTCAGCCGCATCTCTTACAACATTGCCTGCTTTGCCGTTTCATTGGGACGGGTGGGAAAAATGTATCGCATCGAACATCCTGAACCATCAAGCAAAAACAATTTTTTGCAAAAAAAAACAAGCTGCTTGAATATTTCCGTAGTTAATCAAAATGTAACTTTTCTTTCGATTACACGTCTTCTGCTGCAATTAATAAAATCCAAAGGCAGCAAAAATATAGAACTTTTAGTCGTCTGGCTGACTTTTCACTGACAGCTTTGAAGTGAGCACTAAACTTCAAATCCATTTCGGCTCGTTGCAAAAAAATT
>JXWZ01007369.1:0-15519 GCA_000956215.1 Anopheles farauti No. 4 | reverse complement strand
GAGAAGTGCGCGGGCGTTAAGTGTGTTGATATCGGACGAGTGCGAGCAGTTGCAGCAGTCCTCAAACCAACTTCTTGCATGAGCTTCAAATTTATTTATTTTTGAATTGAATTTTTATTTTGCCATTCCCGTTCAACGTTTCGTTTTCCCCTACATTCGCTTACATAAAGATTTATCGGATAGAAGGTATATGAAGAACTTAAACTGGATGGGGCCTATGTTTCGATTTCTTTCGAAAACCAATGAGTGCTTGATCGAAAACTAGAAAAGTTCGCAGGCAAGCATACGCATCGGGAATATTTTCCGTTTTGAACCTTCATTGAGAAGGTCCCACACAGGAGGACAGACAAAGGGAAGCATCGTATTATTTCCGAAACACAAAAACATACACACACACACACGTAACAGCTTAGTCTTTATTCATACAGTAAACTACGCTACACCGTGATTGCCACACCATTTTTGCCACAGAGCTGCACGTTGGTCGAGATGTTAACAACCTGCTGTAGGATGAAGAATTTATTCACCGTGTAGCAGGACGCTAGCCGATTGCTGCTGGCCTCCAGCTCGCGTGCCATCAACTCCTGCAGGTAGTAGCGTTTGGCCGTGGTCTGTGCCAGTAGTGCCTCGTAGTACGATGAGATCTGTAAGAGCGTGTAACCGCAGCAGTTCACAAACTTACCCAACACCCTTCCTAGCCCACATAACTCCCCTATACTTACGGCCGAGAAGCAGTGGGCGCTGTCGGGGTACCGGACGCAAGTCGTCAGACTGTCCGCCAGGTCTTCCACATCGAACAGGATGATCTGAACGAACGGTGCAGCGGCTAGGAACAGTGCGCTCAGCCTTGCCGATTCCTCCTGGTAGCAGGTGTTGACGAGCAGCGCAAAGTCGCCGAACAGGTGGTAGGCTACGTAGGAGTACTTCTCGAAGCAAAACACCGCATGCGGTCCACTGCTGATCAGCTCCTGCACGGTTGCCTGCAGTGCCGGACAGGCGTCGTTTGCGAAGAAGTCACTCACATCGTTGTCCAGCTCGTCCATCAGCTGTACGTAATCGTCAAACAGCTGTATGATGTTGAGTTTGAGCGTGGTGAGTGCATCCGAGCCGTACACTTCTTGAAACTGTAACATTCTCGGCTGGAAGTTGGCGGTGTAGTCGCCATTAGCGTCCAGGAGTGCCTGGATCGGTGCGGTGGCAGCAACCTGCTGGCTATAGCCATCGGCTAGTGATGCTCGCAGCGACTCGGACATATCGTTCGCGGTGCCGGTCGTCTCGGTGGAGTACGTCGTGTAGCTTGTGTCGATCGTGGCAATCTCCTGTTCGGCCCGGGCCGTACTGTCCACGATGAACTTGTCGGCCAGCTCCAGGTTGTACAGACTGGTAGCCATGGTGTACGTGACGACCGGCACGTTCGTTTGCATGTTTTTCAGCGCGTCCAGTACGTTGAGCATCAAACTCGGTGAGACGGACTTGCCGGACGACTGTAACTGCTGCACGGCCGGCTTCAGTCGCCCGAGTGCGTCGCTCAACTTCCGGCCGGCTGTGACCAGCACCGCGAAGCTGTCCCGCAGTTCTTTCCCCACGTACGCACCTATCTTCGATTCGAGGGTTGCGAACCGGGCTGCGACGGAGGTGGTCAGGGTGGTTTCCATGCTGGTGATCGCTCCGGTGGCCGCACCGAACGCCGCATCGATCGATGGACCGGTGCTAGTAGCGAGGTTGCCAATGGCGGCCGCGAGCGTTTTCCCACCGGCCGCAACGTCATTGCTGATCGAGTACAGCACATCTCGGGCGGTGGAAAGCACGTTGTAGCTGGATAGCAGTTGGATACCGTACTTGTTCACATTGTCAAATACGCCGCTCAGATCGTTCGCCGCCGTCTGCACCTTACCGCTGTTCGAGATCGTGTTTCTGATGCCGAAATCGGGCCAAGGAAAGGCATCTCCGGAGCACTGCGTTTGCGGTCATCGGTCCGGGTGGTTGGAGCACATGCAAACGATAAAGCGATATAGTTAACGCTTGTTACAAACCAACACCCAACGAGCATGTTCGTCAACCGCTTACCGTAATGGACACTATCACCGCGGTGGCTAACCAGATAGCTGACGGACGGAGGTGCTTGCAGGAGCTGCCCATTGTTCGCGTGTGTCTTGTCACCGGTCACAGGGAACCTGGAGTTGGCCTTCCTGGAAGACACTCTTGTTCGCGCATATCGCTAATTTCATTGGTGCGTTTGAACACATTTGAATGTATTGATGTATCCCGACGGATCAGCACAAGCAGCAGCAGTATAGACGGTTTCCAGGAAGGTTGGGATGACGGGCAAACAGTGTGTGAAGCAGCTGTTCAAATGATAGCAGTGTATAGATCTGAGTTCTCTGTACGCCAGACACCCTAGTCGGCGGAATAAACGGAACACAGCAAGTATCTCGTCTCCGGGTTTTTGTGAGACTTGCTCTTTTTCAGGTATTCAAGAAAACTTGCAAACTTGAATACCTAAGGTTATCTGGACGCATCCATTGCTACCATAGCAACGACAGGAGACTTGGATCTCGACCAAATCGGTTCGAATTAAGAATATTTGACACAGCTTCTGCTGTATGCGATAAGCTAGAATGGATAGGTTCTTATTCTATTGCCTTTTAAAAAAATATCGTTTAAGAAAAAGAACCAAACAATATATTAATTGTATTCCATTTATTTCACAATATTGGAACGAAAGCCCTGGACGCTGGTTGCCCGTCCCTATGCCTTCGGTCCCATCAGCTCGCAAAGCTTTACCTCCTTCACGATCGTTTCGGCAGACGCAACGAAGTCACATTTGCCGCTGGCTACGCAGGCCGCTGCACGTCTATAGCTTGCGTTCGTCTGGACGGTCAGCAGTTGAAGCAGGTCATCGATCTTCAGCTTCAGATTGGCGATCAAGTCCTTGTAGTACGGTCCAATCTGTGAGACGTTAACGGGGGGTTGACATAATAGATGAGAGATCATTCTTGCAGTATTAAAACAAACAAAAGCTACTAAATAACACACTTACTCCTTCGATGCAGTTGGAACCGTTTTCCAACAGATTGAAGCAGGCAATGAGATGCATCGACAAGTCGTCAATGTCGTAGACGATCTGCACGGTCAACCGGTCCACCAGCTCGGCCAGGTGCGAAAGCCGCTCGGCCTCGAGCTGGTAGCACATCAAGAAGCGGTTCGAGTTGACGGACACCAGTCCGAACAAACGGGGCGAGTACTTGCTGAAGCAGTAGTCCGCCCACGGTCCGGACGCGATCAGCACCTGCAGGACGGCCTTGACCGGGGCGCATAGCTTCGTGTCGTAGAACCGATCGAGATAGTCGTCGAGCGTGACCACGTTCTGTAGGTAGGTGGTGTAGATTTCCACCACTTTGTCAACGAGCTGCTGCAGATTTGAGTCACCGACCAGGGCTTCGTACGCGTCGAGCACCGGTTTGAGCGATTCCTCATACGATTCCATCGCCATCAAACTATCATTGATGTACACGATTTCCTCCGTCTGATCATTGTAGGATGTCGTCACCGGTGCGAAGATAGCTTCCGGTATTTCGGTCCTGCTGACGTCGATCTCCTTCCGCAGCGTGTCGTAGTGCATGAGCGTCGCGACCACCTTGTCCGTGACGGCGGCCATAAAGTCCGTGACAAACACATCCGCTGTGCTGAGATGACCGAGCGTCAACTCGATGATGTACGTCACGAGCGGCAGATCCGCCTTGAGATCGTGCAGGGCGCGCAGCAGCTCGAAGATCGTTTTCGGTGAGACGTACCGACGGATAAGCGTGTCGGTCAGGTCGGAACCGTACGCGGCGACCGCATCGTTCACGCCCTGCTGGAT
The DNA here is from genome assembly GCA_000956215.1 of Anopheles farauti No. 4. Lineage (NCBI taxonomy): Eukaryota > Metazoa > Arthropoda > Insecta > Diptera > Culicidae > Anopheles > Anopheles farauti No. 4. The sequence goes on along the minus strand of JXWZ01007369.1, from coordinate 11,657 downwards.
AAGGGTCAGCTGCGCCGTAAGCCGGCTAAGCGTACCGAGCAGCTCGTCGGCGGCATCGTTCAGCATATCGGTGATGTACAGTCCCACCGCCTGCTCGATGGCCGTCTTCTGCGCGGCCAAGCCCGTTTCGAGCAGAGTGCGCAGTGTCGTGATGGCCCCGGTTACATCGTCGTACACCTGGGGCATCGTTTCAACGCTCGGTGCGAGCGTTTCCAAACTCGCCGTCAGCTGCATCCCCGTCAGCGCGATGTCGCTGCCGATTTTCGTCAACGCCTGCTTCAGTGTGGCCAGCACCGTGTACTGCGATGTCAGCGTAATGGTTTTGTGGTCTATCTGGTCGAAGTTGGAACCGGTGTCACTTGCCACCGTCATTACCTGCGCACTACCGACGATGGCCACGTTAACGCCAAAGTCGGGCCTCGGTTCACCCAGCGCATCCTGCCCGAATGAGTGGGGGGAAGGGGATGAGAAGGAGTAAATAAACGTCACTTAACGCCAGAATTCCTTTAGGAAAAGGAAGCGATTCGGGCGAACCTTACCTGACAGAGCAGGAGGGCAGCTAGTACGCACCAGCTGTAAAACAATTTCATCGTTTACTCTCTCACAGCGCGAGAATGACACTGAGGGCGTCGTGCGTTCTAGTTCGGGTACGGTGTTTCGCGCACGTTTGCTAACGCGGCCCAGGGCGCACAGATTTGTGCCCGCGGACGAAGCTGCGGCTGTTCAAACAGACTCCAGTCTTGGACGTGCGAGACTCGTCTTACCAGAGCGCGTTTCACCGTGTGCCTCGGAAGCGATAAAGCATGCTTTTTTGGAAGCCTCGACCAAACGACGCAACCCTAACTTGGCTTGGCGCAAACCGTTCCCAGTCCCGGGATAGCCATTATCCGGCTCTGGCACTTAACTAAACTAAAACATTGTAACACGGTGCAGTTTTTATAACTATTTTTAATTAGCAGATCGCAGTTGTGAGTGGCAGCTGTTCAAATGCGTTGTCAATGCTTCAATATATGTCCATCAGATGACGCCACAATCGCCATTCGACAATTCTGACCAATCTGACGTATTATATGATGCTATCTGTCATTCTACGTCGTGGCCTACTTTATGCGCTGGACTATCTCGTGTCAGCGTACCATTCTGACTAAACACGCAGAAGGCCTTGCACTGCACTTATGGTGCATCTTCAGAAGCTCGTCACTGTAACAGCTTCTCCAACGTCCTCCCACGCAAACGCCGGCGAATGTTCTAGTGTTGTTACTGCCAGTGAGCATCAGTTTTGACCGAAGAAAGGTGATGCGTCTAGAAAGACGACGCCAATCTGCACATTACCAAACCTTGCGCGAACGACTGTCCCGGTAACCTTCATCGCTGTTCTTGAATTTTCGTTTCCAGCAATCGTGCGCCCACCTTTCGAGGGAATTCAGAACAATTAAACAAAGCTGCCGCCCGCCCAAAAGCAACTGTGCTAGCAGTCTGGAGTCTGGTGGCCCGGTAAGACGCCGATCGATGTGTTGTTGAGTTGTATATTGGTGTGGAGTTTCTAACACACGTACTGCTTATTGCAAAGGAGTACACAACACTAGCAAAAACAATACACACCTACAGTTGTGTTAATATTATTTGTTAGCTATTTATTGATATTCGGGCCAGGACCACCGACCTACGCTTAGGCGTTCGGACCAAGAGTTTCGCACGAGTTGATGTCACCGGTCATGGTGACGGTATCCAGCAGCAGCTCGTACTTGGTGGTGCTGAAGCACGCGCCCAACCGTTTCAGCCCGGCAGTGGTTTCGTAGCCCACGATCATCTTCATCGTGTTCATGTTGGCCTTGGCGGCGATGTGCACATCGTGGTATGCTTTTTCGATATCCTGCATGTACAAAAAAGTAAAAACGCAAGAAAAAAAAATGGGGTTACCGAGTCCGGTTTCTCGGGGTCGGATGCTCTGGGCCGAGCATGCGCAACACTTACCGCCACGTTGCACTGGGCCGGCACTTGTATACACGTCGTCATCTGTTCCATGATGTTCTCGATGTTAAACGTGAGCATCTTGGCGATGTTGAGTAGCACCTCCTGCAGCTTGAGCAGGCGCGTGATCTCCTGATCGACGCACCGGTTGGCCCGGCGGGCCTGCACATCGAACAGGGAGAACGTGCGCGGTGCGTACTTGTTGTAGCAGTAGTCGGCAAACTTGCCGTTGGAAATCAGCACCTTCACCAGCCGTGACAGATGGCCACAAGCTTTGGTGCTGTAGAACGTGCCCAGCCCGTCCGATACGAGCATCACCGACTGCTTGTAGGTGGTGTAGTATGCTATCATGTCGGTGATGACCGTATTGAGGTCCGTCGTGAAGGCTTCCTGGTACTCGGTGATCTCGCTCGCGATATCCGGTACGGTGGACAGGTCTACTCCGGTTAGGACGAGGTTGGCCTGGTACACTGGCGTGATGATGGCCGTGATTTGCGCGGTATCATCGCTGTACAGCTGCACCTCCTGTTCGAGCGCTTCCAGCCCACCGTTCACGACATCGAGAGCCGCCGTCGCGACGTTGCTTAGTTGGAAGATGTAGTCGTCGGCGATTTTGAGGTTTTCGATCGAGTTCGCAAAGATGTACGTCACCAGCGGGATGTTGGACTTGAGGGAAATCACCGTCGAGGCGATCGCGCTCGTCAGCGTGGTTGAAACGTGCTTGCGCAGTACGGCTTTCGAAGGACTGTTCGAACCGTTGGCCGCCAGTACCGCTGACTGGAGTTGTGCCTTGAGGTTATCCAGCTGCGTGCCGAGTTTGTTGAGGTTCGCTTTCACATCGTCGAACGCGTCATTCAGCATGGTGGTGATCGAGGTGTCGAGCTGGGTGTTGAGCTCGGTGAAGAACGCATTAGTGCCGGTGCTGTCGATGAAGGCGATCAATGCATCGCTGGCGGTTTTTAATGTACCGAACACACCTTCCAGTGAACCGGTGCTAGCCGCCAGCGCGTTCAACGCGTTCGACATGTCCAACCCTTTGGTGGTGAACTCGTTGGCGATACCGATCAGCTGAGTCTTGATCGTCGTCAGCAGCGGGTAGCCAGAGCTCAACGTCACGTCCAGGTTGTCGTTGCTTTCGTCGATGAGCGTGGTACTGGCCACCGCGTTGGTGCTGACACCGTCGCTACCGTAGACGGTGACACTGATGCCAAAGTCGGGCCGCGGAAGTGCCATACATTGCTGTGCGTGTTTTAGAAATAATAAGACAAAAATTAGTAATTAGAGCTACATAGTAATTGGGAATGGGCTCTTCGTGGGCAGTGTACAGCAGATCGACGTACCTTCACGGTGGTGCACAGCACCAGCACCACCGCCAACGTTACACCAAACACAATTCGCATCGCTCTTGTTTGCTTAAGGTCTTGGAAACTGTAAATGCGGTTCGCCGCCGTCTTGTGCTCCGTTTATATCTCGATCGTTTGTTAGTGTGCTATTTTTCACTGCTCTTATTATCTTATTCCCTATACCGACACAGATTCGATGAGTTCGATTTTTGTGTGCGTGTGTTTGTGTTTTTTTTCTCTCTCTTTTATCTATTGTTCATTGTTAATTGACAGGCTCCACTTTCCACCCATCTATGCAAATATACATTAGAGGAGGTGGGCACTTCTAATGTAAGACACGCGTCCGTTCGTCCGTCGCAAAACAGTGCTAGATGGTAAATGCCTATCAAACTCGATTTTGGAACATTCTCCCGACTGTGCAGGCTTATGAGAAGCTCCCTTAATGGTTGTCACCGTTACTGGCGTAGTACGAAGGAAATCGAAGGAGACCATGGCCTTAAGGTTGCCAAAAGTTTTGCTGCCGCACGGTGTACGTGGCGCGTTGTGGCGTCACTCCTGCTAATGTTTGTTCACGTACGCCCTTTCGGATTGTGCTCTCCAGACGCTGTTGCAGTTGTCTAGATTTTAAGTAGCAACGCGTTGCTAGGCTACCTTTGTTACGTTCACATTGGTAAATTTATCTACGCCATAGAAGAGCTAGTTTCATGTTGAAAAATTGTGATTTACAAAGCTCCACTGGTGGCCGCGCATACAGAACTCCGCACAGTGGGGCCTAACTCATCCCATGAAACATGCAAAGGAAACCGCTCGGTCCTGCGAGGTGAGACACAAGCGAGTGGTGCAGGTAGGCCTGACAAACTTCGATTTGGTGCGGTGCCTTCTGTTTTCTCACACCTGACAGCTGCACTAACAGTTCCCACGGGGACGCGAACGGAGTTCCACGAACGGCAGGCTAGTTGGAGATTCGCTCCAACCTGTGTCAACGGTGCAGTCAGGTAAGCTGAGGCTGTTAGAACCTCGAATAATTGGGACCTTTTTTTCTTTGCTTTCGCTCTAGAACTATATGACATGAAGCAGGCGTTCTGGGACGAGCAGGCCAAATGTTGCGACTACTGCTCCAGTAGCCGCTGACGAACAGTGCAACAATTTCTCAACTCATCATGTGGCCCCGTCGATAAATGAAACACGCAAACGCAAATACGCTCCAGTTTTAGGTGCACGTTATCTTTCAACTATATTTCCACTGATTGAACCTTTCGAATATGTTGGGCTGTTGAGGGTTTACGTTGCAATGTTACCTACTGCTTACGGCTGTGGTCCTGCGGTCAGACAGTTTTCAGCGGAGGTTACGATTTGGGCGGCGCTCAGGGCCGTCACGTAGAGGGACGCGTACAGGCACGAACCGAGACGGTTGTAGCTCGCCTGCGTTTCATAGGTCACCAGCGATGACGCGGTGGCCAGGTGAGCGGCGGCCTTCGCGGCAACTACGTCATAGTATGGGGCAATCTACAAGCGGAAAAAGGAAGCGGTGCGGCGTTAGCAAATGCGGCCGTTTCCCCGGCTGGCCCTGGTTCCGGTGTTACTTACCGACTGGAAGCAGGAACCAATGTTGCTATCGGGCAGGCTGAGACAACCGTTCAGGTTTTCGTAGAGATCGGCCGTGTCGTACGAGATCTGCACGCCTATTTTTTCGATCACGGCAACAAGCGAGATCAGGCGGCCGATTTCCTTCTGGAAGCACACGTCGAACGCATCGATGGTGAGCGCAATCTGGGCGAACACGCGAGGCGAGTACTTGCTGAAGCAGAAGTCCGAGTAGCCGTGGTTGACGATCTGCACGCCCGACACAGACTTAATCGATTTGCACAGCATTTGACCAAGCGAAGCCTTCACGTCTGGGATCAGGTTTAGGCCGTCGGTGCCGTACGTGGTGAAGGCGGCGGTAATCTCAGCCTGCTTGGCGGTGACGGTAGTGGTGACGGCCGTGTTCAACAGTGTGATCTTCGGTGCCAGATCGGAGGTGTACAGAGCATCAGCATCGAGATCGGACTGGATGTCGACCAGCAGGTTGACGGCGCTGCTACCGACACCAGTCGCGAGCGCGGCGTTGATGTCGGATGCTTCGGTGTCCAGGTTCAACTGGAAAGCGGCGTACGTGCTATCGTACAAGGCGTCGCTGTCATCAACACCAGTCTTCAGATCGAGTAGGAAGTCGTCAACCATCTTCAGGTTGTCGAGCGCGCTATTGATTGCGAACGTCATGAGCGGCGTGTTCGCCTTCAGGTTGCGGATCTGCGTAGTGACATCGTTCACGGTCTGGGTTTTGATGTACTTCCTGATGACGGCCGATGAAACGGTCGTTCCGGTGCCGCCGTTCGTTTTGGCGCTGGTCACTTCCGTCTTCAGGGCGGCGAGTCTCGAGGACAGCCTGTTTAGCGTGGCGGTGATGGCATTGAACGCATCCTTCAGCTGGTTTTCGATATGATCTCCATCGGTGTTGGTGGAGATGATCGCCAAGTTGCCGCCGAACGTACCGGCAAGGAGATTCTTATAGGCAAGGATTTTGGTATCGACTGCGTCGAACGCGGCAGTGACGTCGCCTGTACTGTCGCCTCCAAACAGGTTCAGCTGCGAGGCGAGACCCTTGGCGGCGGTGGTGATATCATCTCCGATCGCCGTCAGTGCGTTGGAGACCGTCGTGAGCAGCGTGTAGCCGGAGGTAAGCGTAACCGAGTACGCACCGACCTTCGTTGACTCGGTATCCAGATCCGTGGCCGCGGTTTTCAACGTTACCGATCCAGAAACTGCGCCATTGAGACCAAAGTCTGGCCGCGGGATAGCCAGAATACTCTACAAGGAAGGTTGGAAGGAGGTAAAAAGAGAGAGAGCGAGAGAGAGAGAGAGAGAGAGAGAGAGAGAGAGAGAGAGAGAGAGAGAGAGAGAGAGAGAGAGAGAGAGAGAGAGAGAGAGAGAGACGATAGTGAAAACACCTCCTCTACACCGATCGGCGATCGCGACGATTCCTGGCCTCTCCCGTGAGCCACCTACCTGGACGATGCAGAGGATCGTTAAAGTGAAGCAGAACACCTTCATGTTGCAGATTTGCTGCTACTTTTGGTCGGCTTCTGTCATCGCCGGCTCCATTTATAGTCGGCAGGCAGTGTGCGCCCGGTGCCCGTAAACACCTGCTAAGTCCCAAAATCTGGTCTCCCACGCGGGCGCGGGTGTGTGCGTGTGCTTTGAAGCGCGGCATGTCCCGGCGGTACTCATACCACGGGGCTGGGAAGAGGAGCCCCTCACCGCCCCCTTCCCGAAACAGTGTGTTGTAGTGTTGGTGAGACGAACTCTCGCCTCTGGCCAGATATTCATCAGATTCCAGCTGCTCAAATACAGAATATGCGTGTATATAGCGCAGATACCTGAAACGGTGCGTGCAGATTTTCTCTTCTTCTCGTCAGCTTCATCGCGTCGCATCTCCCGCCGGCGCAGACAGTGGTTCCTAGGAAAAACGGAGGTCAATCGAAAAAACGGGCGTTCTTCGTACGTGTTGAACGAAGCAACCGTTCGACAGCCGTATGGGACGGAACACAGTGTCTGCAACTATTCACCCAACATAACCATGCAATTATTATGCAGCACGCTAATGACAAGCGTACGTATGGAACACACTGCTGCTGCTAGCAGTACCATTTCCGGTATTTAGTCGAAAGGCAGACAATAATGTTATTTTTTGGCATAAGGTATTTGCTTTGTGAGGAGCATGACCAGAGCACGACGTCTGTGTCATGCCGAATCAAATTGTTCACTAAATTCTTCCAAGGAAAGGCAAAATGTGAGTAAGGTAAAAATTCACGGCCTTCTTCAACCAGATATAGGAATCGCCTATTCAAGAAAGACTTGCTATGGTGCTGTAAAACGTTCAGAGTTGCCTTATCTCATGAACATAACGCACTTCTTTCCTACTAACTTTCTTCTAATAATAATTATATATCACCATTCATTATTTGCATACGAATACAGCGTTTCCTTAACGACAACCAGCAAGCATACATTTCGGCAGAACCGCGTGCACCATCGTTTCGCGTATTATTAGCGGCTAGTATAGCATTACGTGTTGCATCATTCCACGACGTGGAATATTATTGTGAAAAATGTACTTTTTTACTGGCTATACTCAAGCCAATGTTTAATTGTCAAATTTAATTGCTTGAGCTGTACGTAACATAGGTGTCCTAGCAAACGTTTGATAGCGTTTTTCCATCCTAGTCCTAATTCACCCTATGGTGATCTAGCCCGTCTAAATGGGTCATAAAGTGCGACGTTCAGGATACCGTAGAATTCAAATTTGTATATTCACATTTACATTTGATGGGTTTGTCGAAAATTTTCTTCAGAATTATCGTTTCGATATTTCCATCCTTCTCGAACGTGTGTTGGGGTAAGAGATGAGACTTAACATCATCATCTTCCATTCCTTACCACGGTTACTAAGATATGTGCTGCTCAATGTCAAAGGTTTCCCACCCAATCTAAAACTGTCATTCACCAGATGCGGCTTTCAGTGTATGTTTAACGTATAAGATTGAATACTAACGTTGGCAATATTGAATTGATTCGTTATTCGGTATTGCAAGAAAGCATATTAACCATACTAACTAACAAAGCATAAGTTCTACAGCTCGAGGGAAAGTAGTCCGATTGGGTAGTTCAATTACCAGTTCGTGCAGGACTGGATGAAAAATACTGTTTAACCGCGTTTAATAGGATATTTTTCGATCATGGCCTCCTTTGCCCCATTTTTACTCATCTGTCGGATAGATGTTTTGTATCGATTTGTGCAATTTCAATGTGTAGATTTGCACACAACGACTTATACATACGTACATTTGAGCGCCATAGTTCTAAAATCTGAAGCTATCAGCAAAACCACGCTATAGTAATCAACTTACTTTTAAAAAAAGCGTGCGATAAATGCAACATGAGGCATACAAAACGTTTCATGATTACGAAGGTGCATACCGTACATCTCCCACCGACTGTTGCTTGCAGAGAGCGAGCCTGGGAGCCTAAACCGCCTGCCGTGTATGGTCCGTCATACTTCAAACAGGTATACTTTAACACTTGTGCAAACTTCGCCGCCGAAAGTGTGTTTTAAAGGTTTCAGATTCGCAGCTCGAGAACTCATTTACACTTGCTGTCCGAAACGCTGCGACGCCTGACTAGTTGAAAACTACAGCGTTGGCAATCGTTCCGGTGGCTTTCTGACGACAGCGTTCAGACAGCAGTCGGTGGACGATGTTTGAATGATTTGCAAGGCATGTATAAAATAGACGAAATTACCGATCGCATTAAACTGGGTCCATGCATTGGACGTTCGCAAACGCGTTGGAAATTGTTGGAATGGTCTTAACTCCGTCATCTCCACCATGTCCTCCGGATTGTAGTCGAACCGGTGAAGGCGATATTTGTACAGTTGGAATCAATTCGAATTACTAGAAACATTTCACCTCCCTCCCATTCCAACAACACCCCCTACACAGCAGGCCCGTTCGCGTATCACAAAATGTATCTGGTGCCTGCAACGCAGACGGCGAAATTCTAGGAACACACCGAAGACGCAATTTCGTTCCCCGTTATGCACGCCATCAAAACTCGCGCTGCGGACATGGCTTTTGACACGGAATAGAATCCCAAAGGAGTCGCCAGTTATCGCCAGTCGCAACTGGCCATCCTGCCAGTTGATTTAAGTTCGGTTCACCATGTTCCGCAACAATCACGACCTCGTCTAGTGATCTCCGGACAGCGAGGGGCGCGACTCTATTTTTGCGACGTTCTATGCGCGGGCATATTTGAATGCACTGATAAAGCCCTCATCGAGAGTCAATGCAAACAAAAAAAAATGGAAGGAAAATAAAATCGTGACTAAAATAACCTGATCCGATCAAAAATCGTTGGAGCTTGGTGACGCACACCAACGATTCGGCGAACAACGAACCTAGCTGTGGCGACATTTTGGGAGGAGTTTTCGTCATCCGATCCTGACCGGCTGGTTGGATGAGTCGGGTTGGACGTCAATTTACCCTCGGTTACGTTCAAGTTCAAAGTCGCACGCTCGAGCTGGTAGAGCACCACCCATCATGGGCCAGCTGTTCGGGTTGATGCAGCGCGCGGGGAGTGTGTGTGTGTGTGTGTGTGTGTGTCTGTGTATGAGTGCGAGCGCGATACTGATAACCTTCCCTTGGATGACCCCCGGCGCGTCATCGCGCGCAGATCTGGCGGATGAGTATTTAAGATCGCTTCCGAGCCATCCAACGTTTTAGACGCCTGGTCCTGCTATCCGTGCGGTGGTGTACCAAGTGCTGCCTCAAGTGCGCGGTGTTACACAACGAAACGTGAGAAAAACCGGAAAAATAAGCGGAACCGATCGGTGTGTTGTGGTTGTGAACTGTGACATCCATCCAAGTAAGCCGTTGCTGGTGTGGCGTGTTTGTGGCATTTGTCAAAAAAAAAAAAAATCAACAATAACAAAAAATAACCCTAGCAACGATGAGCAATAATCGTAGCAATCGTACCACCGTGGAGCCGGAGGCACCATTCAAGCTGTGGGGCGGCCGGTACTCAAAGGCGACCGACCACGTCCTGTCGAAGGTGAACAACTCACTGACGGTCGATAAGCGCCTGTACTCTGAGGATATCGACGGGAGCATTGCGTACGCGAAGAGTCTGGCGGAGGCGGGACTGCTGACGCAGAGCGAGTTCAAAGTGATCGTGTACGGGCTGGACGCGATACGGGACGAGTGGAGCAAGGGTGTGATCAAGCTACTGCCACGGGACGAGGACGTGCACACGGTGAACGAGCGCCGGCTGTTCGAGATCATTGGGCCGCAGATCGCGGGCAAGCTGCACACCGGCCGCAGCCGCAACGAGCAGGTCGTGGTGGACATGAAGCTGTGGATGCGTAACGCGATCGGCGAATTGCAGCGGTTGCTGCTGGAGCTGGTCCGGGCGATCAACGATGTGGCCGAGCGGCACATCGAGGTGCTGATGCCGGGGTATACGCACATGCAGCGCGCCCAACCGGTACGGTTCAGCCACTGGTTGCTTAGCTACGCGTTCTACTTCAAGGAGGACTTCGATCGGTTCGAGGAGTTCGGCCGGCGGATGAACGTGTTGCCGCTCGGGAGCGGTGCGCTAGCGGGCAACCCGTTCAACATCAACCGCCACAAGCTGGCGGCCGACCTCGGCTTCGACGGTGTGTCCCACAACAGCATGAACGTGGTCAGCGACCGGGACTTTGTGGTGGAGTTTAACTTCCTGTGCACGCTGGTCGCGGTGCACATGAGCCGGCTGGCGGAGGACCTCATTCTCTACTCGACCAAGGAGTACAACTTCATCGAGCTGTCGGAGGAGTACACGACCGGCAGCAGCCTGATGCCGCAGAAGCGCAACCCGGACAGCCTGGAGCTGATCCGGGGCATCACGGGGCCGGTGTTCGGGCAGCACTGCGCGATCCTCATGACGCTGAAGGGCCTCCCGTCCACGTACAACAAGGATCTGCAGTGTGACAAGAGCGGCATGTTCGGCGTGTACGATCAGATGCAGATGTGCCTGGTGCTGATCGGTGGCATCATCCAGACGATGCGCGTCGACGAGGACCGCTGTCTCAGCTCGCTCGGCTACGAAATGCTCGCGACCGATATGGTAATTTTGCTTTCGAATCAGTACCCGCGGCGTACTACGTTACTCATCTCATCCTTGTGTGTGTGTTTGTGTGTGCGTTTTTGTTTTCTTTTCGCACAGGCATACTACCTCGTTCGGCGTGGCATACCGTTCCGGGAGGCGCATCACATCTCCGGCGAGGTCGTCGCCCACTCGGAGCAGGTGAAGATCCCGATCAACAAGCTGACGCTCGAAGATCTGCAGGAGATCAGCCCGCACTTTGACGAAACGATCAGCCGCATTTGGAACTACGAGAACAGCGTCGAGCAGTACACGGTCGTTGGCGGTACGTCGCGCCTGTCCGTGCAAGAGCAGATCCGGGTGCTGCGTGACTTCGTCGACGGCCACGGCCAATAAGCGAATGACATGATTCTGACACGGGAATGACATTTGTTCGCAATAGCTTCTCTCAATGCGAGAGAACTGTGGAGTGAACAGTTTATTTGTAGCAATCAGTGTCGGGGTTCCTCCCCACCCCGTGCCCCACACGCGAGTGAGTTTTTGTTACAGGCTATTACATTGCCTACACCGAGAGCGGACCTCTCGGGGCGAGTCTCAACTAAACCCCAGGTAGTAGTAGTAATAGTAGTAGTAGTTGTAGTAGTAGTAGTAGTAGTAGTAGAA